>JAQFXN010001571.1:0-14819 GCA_034693365.1 Liacarus xylariae
GAAATCAATCCTAACACACAAATGAAGTCCTATAACACAAAATACTTTACCCAAATGGGTAATCGTGCGAATCACTGGTCATATTTCAAGATTACAAAACAGAATTTATAAGTAAAAGTTGAAGAACTATAGAAATCAAATAAAACTAAAACTAAAAAATTAAAATTAAAAAATATATTCAATAGGCTTTAGTCTGAATATTAACTTTATTTAGTTGGTAACATGCCACTTACTAGGTTCATACCATTGGATAAAGAAAGCCTCTTTATATTGTATAATAGGTGCATCCATTTTTGCATGGCACATTTTGCTAAACCCATGCACTAAAGTTATATCGGGGTCATAGTTGCATTATTGAAATGATCAATTCTAATGTCTAATCACGGATAGGTAAAGGGGGATCCAGCCTGGAATACCCCCTGTGATTTTGGTCGGATACCCCCAGGCCGCTTGCGGGATACCCCCTTCACATAGCAATTTTGAGAAAACGGAACCGAATTAATAATAAAATATAAGGTAATTATTATTTCACTTTTAAAACTTCAAACTATTAAAATTAACGTATTTGCAAATTATTTCTAAATCTATTATTTTAAACATCAGACCAAATAATAATGTTTAATTGCAAGAATCAATTTATAATTTAGATACAGCTTTGCCAACAGAATTAGGCACAAGTAAGCAAATTTTCTAAGTATTATTCAAAAGAATTTAATTCATTGGCATTCTCAATGTCCTATTAGAGCATAAGCCTAATTCTGTAGTTTTTATTTTAAACTCTATACTAATTTAGATCTTAATACTAATTAACTGTAGAATTTCTAGCATGTGATGCATTCACACTGTGAACTTCACAGCAATAGTCGAGTCTAAATATTTTGTGATAAATGAGGGGTTTTTCAAAAGATTAGATATTAATTATGGTTTTGAGAAGTTTTTTAAATAAATAATTGACTTTTAAATTAAGTGGAATATACATAATAAGTGTACGAAATATTCTAAAGCCAAGACATAAAACAATAGATACCAGAAATTTTTAAAGTGGATTTTGTAGCCCTACTATCCATTAGAATTGGCTATAATTTTATCCCCTCAACATATCTTGTCTTTATTCTACCAACTTTTAAACAAGTCGTGTTGGCGTATTTTTAAAATTGGCAAAAAATAAGTTTTGAGACCAATTATTAACATCAGGACGATTTTGTAAATAATATGAAAAACATGAAATCCCAATAAGAAAATGTTAAGGGGAAACCAAATTGATGAATTTTAAGAATAATTTGCAAAAATAACTTTTCTAGTGTTTTGCCATAAATTCAAAAATCACATTTAATTTTTTTTTTTTTGCTTAAATCACAAACCATGATGCTGCTATTGACCTGTTTATAATTGAATAACGTACATTGGTGAAAATACTGTATGAAGCACAACCTGGGCATTACACGCGGATTGTTTTAAATGATATTTCTTGAATGGTTTCGTCGCGCAATAAAAATGTCCAAATATGAACAATTTTCAGACTAAAATGTATTTTCAAGGTGTTTTTGAAGTTGTCTAGAATAAATACTATAGATATGTTAGGGGTTAGAATTGATAGACAAAGCAATAGCCAATAGGGCTCAACATGCACTGGAAATTCCTGGTATCAGTTGTTTTCTGTATCCGCTTTAGAATATTTCGTGCAATTAGTACATTGGGTGGCAATAGATGTCTGATTTGATAGGAAATCAATGAATTGGTTTGCAATACAGGAAAGCCTATTATTGGAGATATTTTAACATAAGTTTAATGTAATGTAAATATTTAGACAATTATCACAAATTCTAGTATTGAATAAACAAGTGATTAGCGATAAAAAGTGTTAGTCTTTTAAATAATGATTTGAAGTAAAGAATAATACACTTAAAACACTTAAATGATAGGACAATACCTTTAATAAACCAGTGTTTCGTCGATTCACTTCACATCAACTCTAATACACTGTTATTGAGAAACAGTTTAATTGATTTTATAAATTACGTCCAAATCATAAAAGCATTGAATGCGAGAAAAGGTCAAACATTTAAAGACAAACATTAGTTTTGAACCGAAAAAACATATGATTTCTCAGTCTATGTCTGGAAGTAAACACTGTTTTAGAGAATCAATTGTTTTTAGTTATGAATCGATTTGTTTAACCATTTGTTGATAATTACAATCGATTTAAACATTGTTTTATTCCTAAAGTCTTTTGGGTTTAAATGAATTGAATGTTTGGTTTTGTAGACATAAATAAATGATAAGACAATTGATGGTAACTATTGGTAACAAATGTGTCAGAAATTATGGGCAAAAACAACAAACTCTTTGCGTTACGAAACCAACGATTGCCGAAACCAACTATTGATAGCACCGATCGGTTTGTGTCACACAATCACTACTTATTATATAAAATCACTTATTATTTGCTATTTATTTGAATCATATTTTCGTATTTATTCCGAATTGGATTCAAAATTCTTCTCCCAATTCCTCCACTCCTATACTCCCCGACCCTTACGTATTATAAGTATGAAATTATTGTCTAATTATAGTATATTTTGTATGTAATGTATGTCAAGTGTGGAGACAACCAATTCATCGATATCTCCAAAACACATAAATTTACCGAAACTTTCGTCAGAAAATGAGCTCTTATTCGAAGCGCAAACAATGCTTGTCTTCGTTATATCGATGGCCACTCAATATCTCAATTTGTACCGAACCGTCTGGTGGTTACCACAATCGCACACTAACATAGCTATGGTCTCTCTCTTAATGGAAACATTACTCAAATTGTTTTAATTCAAAGTTATCATTAAAATTGTCTTTTGAACAGAATTTCCATTTGATTGATCTGAATGTCGTTCAGTTCTGTGTACTCTTCATCGGTCGTCCATTTGTCCTCCATTTTGTTCATGTCGTGAGTGTAGACATAAATAAGCCCTTAATTCATGCATTGATTGATTGAATCTTGTTTTGCAGATAACACCAGCGCTTCCATTGTTTTTGCGTTCATTTTATTTATACAGTACTTCTTTGCTAATACTCCTGCTCTGCAGTTGGGGTCACATCAGGTGTTCGGTTAATATCTATTCAAATCACGGCATAACTGGAATACTTTGCATATCGTATCCAATAGTGATATATCTATTGATGTATTGCCCGAATATAATCCGCGCCTACGAGTCCTCCAAAGCAAACGGCACTTCAATTGATTGGTTGTCAGGCATTCAATCGTTAATATTGCCGACAAAGTTCTCGAGTCAACAGCCGTTCCATAACTGCACCACAAATGCAGAACTGGTTCGCGAAGAAGTGGATCGACTGAAGACTTCATTCAACGACAGATTAAAGTTTATTCTATTTCGGTCTCTACTCATAGCCTACTACTCCTCATTTGTGGGCCTGTGTTTCGCTCAGAGCCAACTCTATTACGACGTCTCGTGGACTGCACAGCACGTCGTCATCTCTTGGATGAGTTCTTTCCTTATGCTTACGTCACACCTCTATTCCCCGCAATTCTATGATATACTCCACAAATCGTCACTACATTTAGGAAAGTGGCAGAAGTTGGAGACCAGAAACACATTAGTGCCCTGTAATTCATGGTCAGACTCTCTACTTTACGGACAGGGAGTTGTTGTCAAATATTCTAAAGAGTACTTCAAATCTGAGGGAACGACCAATTGTGCAGAACCTGGAAATCAGTCACACCTTCGCTATTATGTATTGTTTTTTATTTCAAATGTTTTTTTGTTGTTTTTCTAAACAATTATTTCTTAATTTAATTTGAATAACAGATTGTTTTCTCGAATCCTATCGGAGGGTTTGGCACTTTGTTAGGCCTTCTCGTAGTTCTAATATTTGTCCAAATGGTTCTCTTAATCCGAGCCCTGGAATGGTATAAATTGATTTCAATGTCTTTAATGATTTTAATAAACTCTTTGACTGTCTTTCGTTTGGTTCGATCTTTTTATATATTAAGAGAAGTCTATAGAGTGGAGACTAGACTTCAAGAGAGTAATCAACAAAATGTTAACTAATTGTATAAATTGTGTCAAAATTCAGTAAATTATTTAAATAAATGCAAATATTTGTTGTTTCACTTTTATTTGTCTTATTATTTATTTATTGATTTCTTTTAGAGATGGGAAGGAGTGTTTGCAAAATGTGCCCAAACTGTTTCAAACTAAGTTGGACGTGTATTCCTAACGGCGCCCCTTAGCCGGCCAGCACTGCCTACTGTCTAATGTTATGGGCCGTTAACTCGGATACCTCGGGGGCGTTACTCCCCGTCGCTGACGACCTCCAACCAACCCCTGAGATTATATCTTAATTTGGTGTAAATTCTCAACTGATATGAGAAACATCGTTCATATCTATAGTTTGCAAAACTTTTCCATCGATGGCGTTATGAAAATACAATGTATGGCAAAAATTCATTTTGTATAACACGAGATGTATTATACAACTCTTGTATCGCTGCTAACCCTAATTGCGACTAAAGAATTGACAAACAAATGAATGCATTCATAGATTCGACTCATACAGTTACTGTAGTTCTCTATTCATTTAACGGTTACCCCAAATGAGAATCGTTTCACAACATTTCATTAAACAAAGTGTAAACAAATATAACAAATTATTTTTAATATATAATTACAATAAATAAATTTTCGACTACTAATGATGAAGACATATTTCATTAGCAGATTAGACTATATAGGAAATAGGGTATAGCAGGCCTAACCAGGTACAGTGTACCTGGTACACTCAATCTTTTCTTTAGATAAAACTTATTTTCAAGTTATAAAGTCATCATAACTTAAGCATAAGATAGTGTGAATAGATTTAAACTATAATATCAGAAGAAATTGATGTCTTGACATATTTCTCATACTATAAAATACTCTGTCTATGAGCCCATAGAGTCTATGGCATAGACTCAATGCTAATGTTCTAAAGAGCTATGGATGAAAATATATTGATTCATTAGAATATTTAGTGCTTTTAATCCCTTAGTCCTATCCCTACTAATCATTTTTACTAAAGTTCAAATACCCTCCACATCCCCTCCCTTTCGAAAATCCGAATTAGCGTTAATTACATTATTTAATCGATTAACAGCCATAACCACTGCCCCCCTCTCTGTTCCCAAATCCTTTATATTATGTCCTAATTTTTGAAGACCTAATAATAAATCGGTTGGGAATTCACTTTCGAATACGATTTCATTCGGGAACAACTGGTGATGAATTCGGGGCCAATCGATGGCTCTCTTGATTGTCTCATTCATCCATAAATGTCTGATCGCAACTGCGGCCACAGCTGTTGTTATTTTAGTTCCACCGCTGGCGCCGATAACAAGCCTCACGTCTCCCGATTGGTCCACAAAAATGGAGGGACACATAGAAGAAAGGGGTCGTTTCCCCCCTTCGATTCGGTTGTGATCAGAAGGCGGAACATCAAAACTATTTGTGAAATTAGAGCTGAAGTCATCCATTTGGTCGTTCAGTATTAGTCCCGTTCTCTTCGATAACACTTTACTTCCGAAACTAAAGATCAAAGTTTAAGTTATTTTGCAATTCATTGCATTGTATTCAACACTCACTACATGTTAACAGTGGCCGAAACTGCGGCTGCGTTTCCGTATTTGTCCACAACTGACACGTGAGACGTGCCGTGATCTGGCCCTGAGTATACCTGTGCCCCGTAATGACTCGGATCACTATAGGTTTGCGAGTCATTGATGCTATTGTGAACCCAATCAATGAAGCCTTGAGAAGACAAGTCGGCCATAACAGCGCTCACGTCTTCATAGTTGTCGTCTCCCAAAAGCATTCTTCGCGCAAACGTGTATTTATAGGTTTCCACTAATCGGTGGTAAAACAAAATTGAAGTATTTAGTGATTTGAATGCGTTTGGATAGAGATCGCCATAGTTTTGCATTACTTTCATTATAAAAGATAATAGAATACCAGAACCCGGCAAAGGAATGGTATGCAAAGTCAAGTTTCCCCTGTTAAATTCAGTTCTAATTACTTTTCCTTTTGTGTCCACTCTATAATTCTTGAAGTCTTCCAAAGATATTATTTCTAAATTGAAAAGTTTATTTAATTAACGAATTCACAGAAAAAAACAAGATGCTGCGCTTAAAAGTAAGATGCTCTTCTAAACTGTCTTTTCTAACATGAATCAACTACTAAGTTAAATTTAGAAATGCGCAGGGTAAAGTAGTTATTGGATCTGGTTTTTTAAATTTTCAACAATATATTTAATATGAATAATGAGAAATTTTAGGTAACTAGGATAAATTTTTTGATATTATTTTTGGAATTTTAGTCTACAGTGTATTTACTCTGAATCTCTACAGCCCTGTGCATTCCTAGTTAAACCAATTCATTGGTGTTCTAACCGCTTATATTCCACTCTTTTGCCGCATCTTTTATATCACTTATTAAATTCTGAGCAATGATTCCGTTATAAAATAATTTCAACGGATCTGAAGAATTGGCCAATTGTTCTAAAGTTTCGGCTAATTTTGATTGAATTATTGTTTCGTTTTCTTTAAACAAATCGTTTGTAATCTTATTGAAATATATTTCACTAAAAAATTGTATGAATAGAAAGTTTAAATTTTTAAAATAAATACAAATGTGGAGATTTAAAACTAAAAAACGTTTAAGAAGAAGAAACATTTCTTAAGTCTTATAAGATGACTAGGTGTTTCAGTATAATAGTCACATACAGTTAAACATCGAGTCAATATTCTTGCAAAAACATTAGTCAAATAAATTATTTTAGAAATAAAGTTTGCAAAATAATTGACTCAATGTTTAACTGTATGTGACTATTATACTGAAACACGTATTTATCTTATAAGATAAAAGAAATATTTCTTCTTCTTAAACGTTTTTTAGTTTAAAAACTCCACTTAATATTCGCACCGAAAGGACGAGTGATCTCTAATATTATTTTCATTCATTTTGATTGCATTCGCCAAATGTTCACTAACTTTAAATCCATTTCTGGCAAAATGAATCGCTCCTTCGAATAATTGACTCCATTCTAATTTACCTGACCTTTGATGCAGTTCCCAATAGCCCGAGAGCTCCCCCGGAACGGCTATAGCCAGAGGTCCCATTTCAGACAGATTAGCGTTTTGGTGAAACATATCTACTTTGGCTGCTTTGGGCGCCTCATCCCTGGCATCGATAGCATAAGATTCTCTTGAAGTTCTATTATAAAACATAATAAGTCCTCCTCCGCCCAAACCCATTGATTCTGGAAGAGTTACTCCCATACAAAGTAATATAGATATGATAGAATCGGCTGCCGTTCCGTTCTTTTCCAATATATCTCTAAATAAAAAAAATAGTAGTACTTAGCGATAGAGTATATTTAAATCATTTAAATTATATTACTTTCCAATTCGAGCACAATTGGCCGCATCTGTAGAAACAGCCGATTCAACGAATTCACCTAAGCGTGACTTTGAAATAAAATCATCAGAAAATTTATTCTCACAATAAATAGTTTCGAAAACAATTGCAACTGTTATTAAAATTTTAGCTTTCATTTTCTTAAATTCTTTTATTTTTAAAAACTAAATCATTAAATAATTTACTCCGAAATTAGTCTCAGAGAAAGTTAAACCAAGAATATGAACTAAATTGAACTAAACTGAAATGAACTAATTATTAAATCTATTTATATCGAAATATTTGTGATTATGAAAAGTGGTCTTGATATTTGTTAGAATTATAATCCAATAAATGAGATAATGCTTACAAATGACTACAAATAGACTTCCGCGAAGAGTCTATTTGTCTAAGAGCAACGGTCGCAGACACAGAAAGACTTGGAGATCACAAATACAAGAATTGTGCAATAGAATTGTCGTACCATAGGCTAGAATCCAGAATATGGCTAGGGATAGGAAAAGATGAAAGTCCAAGATTGAAGGCTTTGAACACTGACTCGAAAGGATAAGGTGTCATGAAAATGAAGGAAGGAATATATGAGATAACGAATTAATAATAATTGTGTTGAATGATTTGAACAAATAATGATTAGATAATGAGGAGCACAAAACACTTTGAATTTACAAAGAATTAAGTAATTGGCATAATTTAGCTTTTCATGAGTTTTTTATTTTAATTAAATAAAGTTTGAAAAAATTAAAGAATATTTTTTAAATAAATTGTTTTGATTTGTATTTTTTGATTATTGATAGATATTTGAGTTTTAGTTTTTCAAAATCATCAAACGTCAGCTTTTTTTATGCTTAAGATTTTCAATTGAACTCACAAACTATAGTAATTTTATACTTTTGTAAAGATAAATCTTTATTCACTCTTGATGAAATGGAACTGAAAGCCATATTTGTTATTTTATTGGATTTAGAAATATAATATCACAGAAATTCATATAATTTACATTCAAAGGTATAACAAACAAACAAACAAACAATACAAAAATTATAATAAAAATTATGCTGGGGTTTTATCAATAAATTCTAATCAATGGTTAAGCGTTTAAATTAAATTTAAATATTAATAAATGAAAAAGATTGAAATTTTGATATTTTGAATTTAGAGCAATTTTTAGTGTAACTTATTTTTATTATTTATCGCAAACAAATGCTTTTCATTTATAATATAATTTCTATCGATAAATCTTAATATAATAATTCATTTTATGATAAATTTATTTTATTTAAATGTTAATTTCGCACTCAATTTGTTTTATATTTATTAAACTAATAACTGACCAGGGATGGCCACATGAGTTTGCTATTGAAAAATACTTTGTGAACTAAGACGGTTTACTGTGGTCTCGCCCTCAATACAAACTTCTAGCCTCAATTGTATGTAAAGAACAAGGGTGTGAACTATTTGTATAATTTGGTCTTTATATGTGTTACGCTTGTCTGTATCAGTCAATGACATTTTTAAAACTCTATTTGGACAATATTTTGGGTTTTACACAACCAGTTCACAACTGAAATAATAGTTTAGCTTGTTAATGAACATTTATTATAGATGAAGTTTTAAATATTATCGTAAAAATCATATGAGAATTTGTCTAATAGTTTAATTATAGAGTCCATAATATATTATTATAGACGATTTTATCACGGGAAAATTTTTTTCATTTATGTTTCCAAGTTTGAGCATTAGGCTCGAAAGATAAGCAAACGTTGATCTGTTTATCATTAGTTTCGAATGCATTTACAAGATTTTACAATAAGTTTATTCCTTGTTTAATGCAATAAAACGATTTTGCAAGTAATTTAATATAAGAAAAATTAAGTAAAGTTTTATTAGTAATTGTGATCATTTTCTCAAAAGATTGAAGGATTGGTGCAATTGGTTCATTAGACAGCAATAAAGTTGTTATACTGTATTATATAAACAGAATTTATCAGATTATTTTGGATTTTTAAAATTTTCTATAAAACTTGTATTATATCAATAAAAATATCTTTGAAAATAAAAATATGTATTATAATTGCACTTTTACTGACAAATAGTTAATAAGTAATAATTAAAAAACTTATCTTAAATTTATCGTTTATAATTTCTGATACTGTACTTAAGACTTTTCTCATTAACTTATTTGTTGTAAATACAAACAGAATTGCCGAACTTATTGGTATCATATCTCTACATTTTGATAATTATTTTAAAAACCTTCTATTTCACACTGCATGTTTAATGATTGAACATTTTTGATACAGGCCATCTTTTATTATTTATTATTTTTCATTGGATTCTCATTATATGAATATAAAGTGCAATGCAGGCCAGCTTCGGAATACTTATACAGTGCAGAATCATTTTAAACTGGACAGGCAAATACTTTATTCTCACTGATTAGTTTTGAGTTTTTAAATTCGATTAATTTTCGACCGAAAAATTAATATTAACATCAAAATAAAAAATTTGATATAATGTCTTTCTATGAATGATTCAGTTTTCATTCAAATCAATATTTTGTCTATCGGTCACTGTTTTGTCAAATATAAAAACTCAAAGCTAATGAGGAAAAATAAACTATTGCTCGTCCAGTTTAAAATGATTCTGCACTGCATATTGCAAGCGGTTCACCATCTCTTCAGGAAATTAAGAGTTTAAAAACGAATATAATTTTCTTTTCATTTATTTAACGATTTATTTCTAATATAACACTAATTATTAGTTTAAAATGTTTAATCAATAGTTTCTAAACTTTAGTTTCCATTAGTTTTATCTCAAGTTTTAAGATTTCATTTGTATTAAAAAAAATAATTTTCTTTTCATTTAATTAACGCTAGTTTTGACTATAATTTATCGAATATTTGTTTAGATTTATATTTAATTAAGTTTTGAATACTTTTATGATTAAGAAATAACTCATATTTCATATGATTTATTAGTATTGAATCGATGACTGAATTCAAGGTCTTAACGATTCATGACTTAAAAATTGAAAAGAGTTTATCTTTTGAACGAATAGAGAAAGACTTGGAAAAAGTATTGAATCGTTTTTAAGAAAAACTAAAAAAGTGTAAGTATATTGAGTTTAATCTTAGTTTTGGTGTTCAGGAGAGCACATGTTTTTATGGAGATGTGTTTGAACGAGCATTAAATTGTGTTTTAAATTAAATTAAAAAGTGTTTTAATTTAAATAAAGAAAAGTAAAAACGATTAGAGAAATGAAACAAAAGTAAGAAAAAGTAATAAATAAATCGATAAGAAAAGTATGAAAAACGTTAAACTATTTTGTATTGAAATAAATGAACAAATTTTTGAATAAAGTTTTGTAACAATTTGTGAATCTTTTAAATCGGTTTTAATTAATTTGAAGGGAGTTTTAGTTAATGTTTTATTGGATCGCATATCCAAACCCCCAAAGACTGGTTGATAACCAGAAGAGAAGAATTTCAAATGCGACAATCAATCGGAACTAGGTCATCTGTGCCTAAGGGTCTAGTTTCCTATTACAAGCTTCAAATAGGTAGACACGAAGGCATATTATTTGTTGGACACAAATTCTTAGAGGCTGTATGTTTGCGCTCAGGTGCTCTCCGGAAACTCGATTAAGACCGGGTAAGTGCTTAATAAAGGTAAGGCCACTACATAGTGAGTAAAACCTAATAATGTGATCAAAATTTCCATTGCATAGCGTTGTATAAAATATTATAATAACACTATAGCTTTAAAATTTTTTGACTGTAGTTTTGTACAGTTTTGAGAGGTTTGTTCGGTTGAATTTGTGGTTCCATTGGATACCTCGAAGAACATCTATTATACTTGGAATGAACCAAAAAATTATCCAAAATATACAAAACATAATATTCAAACTCAATATTTTTAAAACAGAGAAATCAAGTTGAAGGCTCCCTCTCCCCCCCCTCTGGTTCCAAGTATGGAATCTGAAGGGTTTTTTGATCACTTTTTTTCTTGATTTTGTTTTAAAAATATTGGGTTTGGATATCTCAGGGCAGTCCCACATTGAACTGTTCAAAATGTCTCCCAAAGCACCTTGTTAAAACTTGCTTTTTTAGTTTTCTTCCTCTTTGAACTTGACAGTCTATTGTTAAATATTTAATAAACAAGCATTCATTGATATACAGTGTTTAAACAAAATAATAACAAGAGATTTATGTAGAATATCAGACGTTTTAACGCATTAAATAGGCTTAAAATGATATGAGAAGTCATCCACGACAAAAGAATCAAATGTATAGACATATACTGCAACCTAAAGTTTTGGAAATTTAAAAGTGGCCCCGTGAGCCACCTTTACATTCAGTCCCATATATTATTGATTAATAATGTCTTTAATCAAGATCAAAACGACTAGATTTCAAACAGTGATATATGAATAAATGTTTCTTTCACATTTCAAATCATCAATGACCTTTACATTCAATTTTAAATATTTGCCAAAAGTAATGTTCAATGTCCTTCATATCTTTAATATATGGGATTGAATCTAAAGGTGGCTCATGGGGCCACTTTTAAATTTCCAAAACTTTACACTTTTGAATCGCAAATTTTGCAAAATAATTTTATCAACATGAAGAGAATTTCTTATATATTGTCTTTATACTTGTCTCTTCCAGTTAACTCTGATTATTAACTTACTAATATGCAAAGCTTATAGCGCAACAAATCCAACTGTGTATAACACAGGTCTGACCACTGCCGTATGTATCACAGCCACGCTGGCCACTCACAGCAGAGGAATAATTTCAACGGCAATTTACTCGCTATTAAATAAAGTTTCCAATAATATATATATACAGTGTGTTTCAAAAATAATACCAACATATTTATATTCTCTTTAATCAATTATCAATCAATTAATACATTATTTTCTATCAGTTATTTTCGCTTTTTTTCTACACATTTACACAATTTTATAATAGTTTTGATAAATCTATATATAATTAGTTAATTTTTTATCGCACTCTTTTGTCCAATGTAACCATAAAATTTAATGCATGTAAAATACTTGCCAATTTGTGATCTTCTACATCTATCATTAGGTATTATATTTGAAACACACTGTATCTATTGTGGTGTTAATTAATTCATGAAGGTTCAATTAAATAATATAATGTTACAGTATTTAAATCTCAGAATTTATCACCTAGGAATCTTTTATATTAAATATTTCTGTCCTATTTATGGAATAAAATTGAACAAGAAGCAAATTTTCAGGGTCAACTCCAGGGACCTCAATAGTTAGAACACCTTGGTACTAATTATATTTATATTAAGTACAATAAGTTTTAAATTAAATTCAAAATTTTTTTTTCGGAGAGATTATAAAATTTAATTTAATTAAATAATTAAAAATAAATTCAATTATTTCATCACATTTTTAAATTAATCAGCACCAATTTCTAATTAATAATTATTTTAATCCAGTTATAATTTCCATTAATTTAATTTCATGTTTTCCTATCTTCTCTTCTAATTCCATAAAATGTTTCGGATGTATATCAAGACCTGTTCGGTCTAATGACAATAGAGTCCGTTCCAGTGGCCGTATGACCCGGAGCTCAATCTCTAACTTCCTGATCCGGATATGTATACCACTGCCTGTGGACTGTTGTTTAAGTAGCACTAGTTGTGACTCATATATACTGATTAGAGTCTGTAGTCGTTTTACCAGTTCTACTGGCGATCGCTTCTCTTCCATCGCTGTATTGACTGCATTACAAAATAATGTTAGTTTTAAAGGACATAAATATAGGTCTACTGCAGTGCTATCAATACTAAGCCACGGCAATGCCTATAGAAAACGTCAATACCGTGTAATACATCCCTCATATATAAAACAAATTGATATATCTATTAATTAATAGACGTAATAGTCGTATGATTTTTAGCGGTATTTTAAATCGTCTGTGAATTATGTCTCTGAGATGTGTCTCTTGTTTTGCAAAACCAAAGGACACTCGTAGCAAATGGAACGATAGGGTATAGCATATTATAAGGTATTTATGAGACATTCTTTGTGTGAATAGGCATTGCACAGGTGGATTAGTATTGATAGGCACTGCAGAAGACCGATATTAAATTTATTTCAAAAAATGTGTTTTTATTTCAAATCAGGGATAACACACTACACTATAAGTAGGGTTCGACCGAAAGTTCCCTCCCGGAATATTTCCAATAAATTCCCTCCCGGAACTTCCCATTTTCCGGGAAAATATAATGGAAGGAAATAAAAACCAAAATTGGGAACTATAGTAAAAACTTTCCAATACAAATCAAAGACACTTTTCGTTTGACAAAAGCAGAAAAGATATAGATTTTTAATAAAAGACCCAATACTTTGCTTTGTTTTTATAGGAAGGTTATTTTGTAATCGTCAATTTCTTATAAAATTTAGTTATAAACGATGTAATTTAACATAATTTCAATCAATTCTGCAAGAATTTAATAGTATTCGAAAGAATTTATGTAAATTATGATAAATTGTATTAGAACTTAACAATATTTGATCATCTTCACAGAATATTACAATAACTGCGCCTAGGCGCTGATTTCTCAAAATTCCTAGGTAGGACCTCAGTTTTTGGTAGTTACAGGAAGGGTATTCTCGTCGTTTTAAAAACAAATTTTTTTTTGTCAAATTCTGTTTAAATTCTATGAGCATTTTTATTAATTTCTGTCATATTTTGTTTAATTCTAATGTAATTTATCATAATTTTGAGGAAATCTAGTGAATTCTTGCAAAATTCGAAGAAATTTAAATTAAATTCTGTAAGAATTTGGCTATTGTCTGATTGAAATACACACTGGACCCCTCCTTTATACTAAATTTGTCAGATTTGTGGCACTATAACCCAATATTATTCTGTCATTTATATAAAATCTTCTGATATCAACATTTCGATCTATGCTCGTATCTGTTTGGTCTACTATAGGCTTTCCGATAGGTACCCTCCCATAACAAATTATTAAAGGGCGGAAATAAAAACCCGTATGAATTTTAATTGTCGCTCGCACACATTAGTAATAATGAAAAATAGATCGCGGTTATGATTAGAAAATTTAGAATTGGAATATAGATAATGGGTTCTATTTTTATTATTATTTGATTGATAATTCGACTTTTTCTCATTTGGTTTAATAAAAAACTAAAATTAAAAATTTGTTTTATGTAAAAAACTTAATGAATTAAAGAATGCAATTGATTTGAATGTGTAATTTGTATTAAAATGGTTAAAGTAAAACATATTTCTCATAAATTTAATGAATATATTCGTGAGTTTGGATCTATATTTTGCATGA
>JAQFXN010001572.1:0-14810 GCA_034693365.1 Liacarus xylariae
TTCATTTGAGGTGAGCTTACGTTCAATTGGGGGCGAAGAGCGCTCCCTTACCTTCATTTGAGGTGAGCTTACGTTCATTTGGGGGCGAAGATCGCTCCCTTACCTTCATTTGCTTTGAGCTTACTTTCAATAGAAATTTACTGTATTTTTATTTAGAATTATTATTAAGCAATAAAGATGGACAGAGGTTTCCATTAACTGCTCTGTTATATGATAGCTTTCTAGAACTTAATAGTTATTCAGAAATGTCCAAGCATGCATATTATCTGTTTCAAGGAACATTAGATAGCCCAACTTACCAGGAACACTACATAAAAACAAGATTTCGGTCATAAACACGATTCTCGAGTCTAACACTCTTTTATGAATTTAAAACAGGTTTCGTTAAATTGAGAAATTCTCACATTACCAGCACTTATATCCATTCCATTTGTTCGAAAAAGACATAATTTTATCTCTGCCCCATTTCAATGAACTAGCTTGACTACCCCTAGCATAAAATATACATTTTCTTATGTACTCTAGTCTATTGTCTTGTATTCGATGACAAATATGTATTTCAATATTTGCTGACGAATTGATAATAAATTAATTATTAAATGTTTAACAAAAAATTATCGAAATAATTAATACATTTTCTCATTTTTATTAAAATATTAATAATTACACAAATAATTTATATTAGAGAAAAATATTTTTTGCAATATATAGCTTTTGCAAAAGTGAATTTTTAAATTATAAATCTAATTTCTAAACAACATTTTTTTCCTAAATTAAAGGGGAATTGAATTCATTCCAAGAAAAACAGTCAAATGAAAAGAGTCCTTACATAACAACAATTGACATAATATATTGAACAAATATATAAGTTATCATTATATAAGAATGAGAGGGGAGAGTGAGTGATAGGACTCTACACTTCTTATCTAGCTTAATTTCTCCATTTATCTAATATATGTTCACGTTCAGTCTGTGTGTCTGGAATTAAATATTTTATTTTTTATCGAATAAGGAATAGTATTATATATCAGAATATCGAGTGATATCTTATGGTTTTTAAGGAAAAATAGAAAATATATAAGTTTTGCTATTTATTTGCAGAAATATTAATGTATTAAATAATTTTATAATAAAAATATTTTTCCCAAAAAAAATTTATATTAAATTAAAATTCAAATTTAATTTTTCTTTTTTTCTTTGGCTAAACATATATATAAATATAAAAAACTTGAATATAAATGTGTTTTACTTTTACGCATACATTAAGCTTTCGAGAGTTAACTAACTATTCTTTCTTTTCATCTTTTTTCTGCATAAATCTTCACTTCAATAAGTAATGTGTCATTCAAGGTCAGGTTTGCACAGCACACGCTCAAGGCTCAGCTGTTTTGTGAAAGCCAGGTTCGATTTTTTTCTCTCTCTGTGCTCTCCTCTTCTTTTACTGTAATAATATTTCTGAAGGCTCACGAAAATAGTGTAGAATCGCTGTGCCAGCGCTGTGGCGAATGCACGGAACAGAATGCAACTGTAATGCGAGCGCTTTTCTCACTCATATTACCCATTAATCGAAGGGATTATTTGTTGGAGATATTATTGATAAGAGAAAAATAATATATAAAAAATAAGAGACACAACTCCACAAAATAGCTAGAAATCAGCCGAACACAGATTCATAAATGAAATGAGGCTTTCAGTGCACTTTTTTATGGCTGACATCTCTTGAAAATTTATTGCCCCAACGATTCTTGGTAAAAAATTCCAACACCCAGTTTCTAATGGTTATTGGTGTTCTGGAAACAAATTGCCACCACTGGGCACACTCTGCTAGTGGAGAGTGCAGGTGTCTTCAAAATATACTTGTCTGCATCACATCTATTTGAAATTTTCTGTTCAATCAATATATTTAATAAAGTATAGTCTCTATTAGAAAATGAATATACAATATATAGAATGAACTTATGTATAGTTTTTTTATCTGAATTTGAATATTAATCTAATCGTATATTTACGTGATTTGTCTCGCATTCAAATGACAAATAGAAAAAAATACTTTAGATTAGAAATTTTGTTACGAAGCTCTAAAATTTATATACTTTGTATACATTAAATAATTAAACATGAATTTAGTCAAATCAAGTTAACTCAAATGCACTCACAACCAAGGGATAGCCAAGGCATGGTTTTTGAAACTATCAAAACAATTTGTCCTTGATGCATTTTAGGGAAAGTCGAACATTTGCAATATTTTCTCAAAATAAGTATGATTTATAACATCATAAGCAAAAAAGTAATAGAAAAAGAGGGATGATCAAGCTTGATGGTTTTAGGTAGTGATGTAAAATAAGCAAGATTGTGAAAAATTCTTCCGAATAAAGAGTATTTGTTCATAGCAGTGGTTGTGTACTCTCTCTCCCATAACCCAGAACAAGTTTATAAATAGTAAAATAAAATGATTTAATCAAGCAATATTTCAGTATTTTCAAATTCCCCTAGAATTTGAAGGGGAAATTACCTTTTTAACTGTCTCTTTGTGACCATTACAGCGCTAGTGATACTGTACATCCTCTGAGGCAATATTTAAGCGATAGAAACAAATGATTATTAATTGTTATTTTTGTGTCTAACTATTTGTCTAACTTCGCAATAATATATTCGTCTCGATTCTACAAGGTAGACCTTTCGAATTTAAATTGATCAAGACTTTCTTAGTAAACAGACTTACCAAGGTTGATTTTGTAATAAGTCAAAACCAGAATCTCTAATAACTTATTATAGATTATTTCAAATTATGATTCATTCGAAACAATTAATTTGAATAATTAAAGCAAAAAAATAAATTATTGAAACAAATATAGTGTTTGAATAATTATTCTTTATATATATATTACTATACAGTAGTATAACTATATATAAAACTAATCAATATTTTTTGGTTTTCACTATGCATTTAATGTATTTTTAATAATGGATTTATTTTTTTTAAGTACATTACCAGCAGTACTGTAATAGTAATATGCAGTATATGTACAATATATTGAATAACTTATACGAAATACATATATAAGGAGTTGGAGTCTATTTCAGTCAAATTAATTGAATAAAACAACTAATTCTAAAAAACAAATTAAGAGAGAGAACAACTCTAACCCAACCGGTATATCATTATAACATATCATAAGATCATATATAAAACTGGAGGTTAAGAGTTCACTATAAAACTACTTTTATATGACATAAACAAAAATAAAAATATAGCTAAAAATTATTGCCAATAGTAGTACTAATGTATGGGAAATAAAAGGATACACAATAGTGAATGTGCAACAAAGTTATGTTATATTTGTTGTAAATAAATATATAAGTTTATATAATTTCCACTGCATGTGTATACTGTATTCACATATGAGCTAGTTGCATTATTCTACATTAGTATGATAGCTGCATTGCACTATTCAAAAAGTTCTCGCATCGAATGGTCTCTGTTTCCCCCTATCAGCCACTCTCTCACACATACACACATTTAGCATAGCCATCGCCATCGCCATAGCCTGTGTGCTTATTCCTATTATTGCCTGTGCACTGCACAGTGTGCGGCTCTGTGTTCAGCACATTAGTACTGAGTTTTAGTGCATAGTTACAAGTTTTGTGGATGTGATTGGATATTGTCTGCTCGGCTCATGTACTCCTATAGCGCATACTCGTATAGCACAGCTGAGAGGAGAGCAGCACTGGGCAAACCAATAGTTACTACCGGAGCACCAGTTGTCAGCGTTCAGTCTGTCTGCCAGTTCTGGTGTGCAGTCTGTCTTCAAACACAAGCCGAGTCTACACAACATATACTTCACCTGAACTGTAGAGCTCTGACAAAAACAGAGAGTCTTTTCATTTGAGAAGATATATAACGAGAAAATCATATAAAAGACCGAAACCAACACTACAGCCGAACACTATTGGCTCATCACTTCCAATAAGACAATCGACAGTTTGATTCATATTATGCTATAATATTCAACACAACACTCAGTGAAGAACACTATAAGACTTGTCGTGTAATACAAAACAATTCATTTCGTGTAATGTATTCAATAATCAATTCAATCAAATTCAGTGAAATTCTTGTCATTTGTGTCTCAATTAATAAATTCAAAAATTAATTCAAAGACAATAAAGTATTTGAAAACTGAACTGACGTGAACTCCAATTAAGATTAGATAGAATTTTCCAATTTTAGTAACTCTTCCAATTGATCCGCTTTATTATTTTGGTTTAGCCCTGTTCCAATTCTGTTTGAATTGAATTTGGTTTTTTAACATTGTTAATTTCTTTCTGGGAGAAGTGTATGTTTGTCTCTCCATTTCATCTTGGTTCGCATTCACTTTTGCTATAATCATTAAGATTGTTGATTTTCTAGAATGCTCTTGATCATATTATTAGAGAAATTCAAATTGAATCAGAACAATTTGTTTTAATATTTTTTATTTTTGAAGTCAGTATTTATTTTTAAAAATTTTTAATTTTTATTTTCTGCGAATTATTTGCCAGAGTTTTGACAATTTGTTGTTTAACTGAATTGACTCCGGAGTCCGGACTTACTTAAGACAATATATAAACTGAAATAAATTGAATTTGAAGTATATTTAAGTAATAAAGAAATTATAGTTATATTAAATAAATATAAAATCCAAAATCCAATCCACACATCAAATACGTATGACTTTAGACTCGATTCAATTGCATTATTCAATCAATTCATCGCAAACTACTCAACAACAACAGCCAATACTACTCTGGGATCAGACAATGAAATCTGTAAGTAATCCGCACTTTAATTAACATAAAAATAAATAAGAAAAATGTTTTCAATTGAATACTTTCAAAGTCAATGGCAAAGAGAGTAATCAAATGAAAATTAGTTGAAAATATATTTTCTATGTTTTCAATATTTCTCTATAACTATTGCGAGAGTGAAACCAAAAATAACGTTAAAAATATAGTTATCTCATTGCTAAATCATAATAATATTTTTTCTAACCGGATTAGTTTTCGGGTTCTAAATATAAAACTCTTGGAGTAAATTGTGTTTTGAGAAATGAGAAAATATTATATATGTCTTCGCAATAATAATCAGATTTAAATTTATTTGTTTGAAAGGAATTTCTATTATTAAAAAATCTCTGTTCAAATGTATGTTTTTTAGAAAGCTTGTTTTTTTCTTGTTCTCTTTGTCTGTTTAAGAGTTAGAGGAGAGGAATAGGAATAAAAGAGAGAAATAGAGTTTTTTTTCTGAAAAATATTTTGTAGTTCTATGGCTTCTATGATGTCATACAATTGATTTTTGCTGAAATTAGTTTTCTTTTTATGAAAAACTATTATTGATAAATATATAATCTGGTACATTTGATTTAGCAATTTATTTGTTCGGTCGTACGGAATAGATATAAATATTTTTCGGTCGCAAATGTAATAATTGTAGTGAAAAATTATGAAACAAGTTATTGATTGAAAAAAATATACACTATATTATATATGTGTATAAAATATTTTCGTTATTTTTATTAACCTTTGCTTATAAAAGGAGGGGAGAGAGAGAGAGTCATTATTTTTTAATTCTAAAAACGCTTATTTATAGAAATGATATAATAATAATTTTTTTTGATGAATACTTTTGGAAATAATATTAATAAATTATAGATTTCATATCATATATACAATAATATATCGCTTATTTAATAACTTTTTATTAATATATAAGAGTTTTGTCGAATATTTCGCTATTGAATGCAAATATTGAAATATATTTTCTCTATCTATGCGTTAAAACACTTGCGGTTTATAATACATTTATTTTATATTCAAGTCTATAATATATTTGTTACATATTTTTGTTTTGGGAGATATAATAGAGAAAAAAAATAATTTTCAAAAATATATAAATAAATTTCTGTGCTTTTATATAATTATTTTTTTTAAATAAAAAAAATTATATTTTTTGCCAATTTTAATATACAGTATAATACAGACATTTGAGACCCAAACACAATATGTGTGTATGAAATAAAAATCCAATAAAAAAGCTATTTTTGTGTTTTCAAAATTCTAACTCTTTTTCCTGATTAATAGAAAATTAAATCTAAATTAATTAAATGTATGTCTGTTTGTTTGTTTCAGACATATTTATGGCTTTTTTCAATTAAGTTAATATATTTTTTTCGCCAAAATAATTGCAATATTACCATTTACAATTTTTATTAGGTTTTAGTTAAATGCAAAAAAATAACAACTTGTTATTAATTTTTTCTTTTTAAAAATACCCACTTTGGGTAAATTTTTTGTTTGTTTTAAAAAAATAGTATTTATTTAAAAATAAAAGTTTTTAAAACTTTTTTTTGATTTTCTTTTTTTAAAAACATATTTCACACCAATATATGCCTAATATTCATATGTACTTTAGGGCTCAATTTCCAGTCTCTAATCTATACATACAATCGGTGTTATTTAGAAATAGATATCCACCGAAACCAACCGAAACAAACGAATTGTAAGAAAAATAAAATTAAACTTATTTATGAGTGATTTTCCACTGCATAGCAATAGGAATAGGAGAGGGAGACAAGAGATGACTACATAAATCCTTATATTTCACAGTATATCTAATATTTCTTTTATATCAGTATATCTTCAAATGTTATCTAATAGTCTCAACACTTAAATAATATTTTTGTGGCGAAAAATTGAAGTCTTTTTATTTCCTCCTAACCTATTAAAAGATTAACTATATTTCCCATTTAAGCTCAGAGTAGTTTTTTGTTTATCTATCAACTATTTTATACACTGTATTCAGGGCTTGTTTTGTAAAACTGTATGCAGTCGTCTCTCTCTCCCCCTCTATATGTCAGTCCTAGTGATGAACTTAAGAGATGAGCCAATGATTTGTTCATTTAATTAATTCTGTAGTAGTTTCTGGTAATTTGATATTTTCAGGTAATTATTGAAAATCAACCTCAAGGTCATATTTCTTGAATAATTTCATTTTGTCTTCTCATCAAAATTCTCTTATATCTGATCTGTTGTTTTGATAATTCTGAGCAAAAAATCTGATATTTCAGTCTTTGATATATAAAACGGTTGGTAAATGAAAACTAATATTGAAAAACAAAAAACCTCTGTTCCTTTGCTATGAGGGAGGAATTCAAGTGGGGGAAAGGGTAAGGGTAGAAAGGAGAGGGAGACCTAATACAAGCCTAAATACAAAGTGTAAAAAATATTTATTACTTTATATAAGATATTGATTGTCGAAAAAACAATCCATATCTATAAAAGATTTTATGTCATTTATACCTCTATTATATCACACATATTGAAAGATACGGACAAATCCTGTTTTGATGTAATTAATATTCTGGAATATTCTCTCACAAATATTTTTTATAACTCATATTTCAATATAAATATGGAAAATTAACTCTAAAGTCTAATTTGGAATATATTATTTAATTTATTTATTTATTTAAAAATAACATTAAAAATATGCTTGGGTATAAATAATTAAATGATATCTTTTTACGATATTATATATCCATAAAAAATATATTACAAATAAAAACAACACTAGAATCCCTGACCAGAGAGAGAGAGAGAGAGAGAGAGAGAGAGAGAGAGAGAGAGAGAGAGGAAGACATGTATCGTATATCAGAGACAGAGAGTGTCTAATTTACAAAAAAACCAATTGTGTAATCGTTTATTATTTTAGAGTCTAATTATTTTATTAATTAAATATATATTTATTATTACTCTTTTTAATGCTTTATTAAATAAGATAATTCTGTATTTAATTTTGTTTTTTAAGCACAAATTCTTATTTCACTTCTTATTATAATTTTTATAATTGTTATGCCATTGAAAATAGTAGAGAAGTAGAGACTATAAGTGTAAGAGGGGTTTTGACATATAGTCAGTTCAATAGAGTGAACATAACCGGCGATAGTCATCAGGAATTTTTTTCCCGTTGTTTCTATTAGACATTTATTAAGTGTTAAGAATATTATTCTATATTTTTTTATCACTTTTCTGTTCCTCTGTTTTATTCCCTATCAGTTGATGATATCATACAAAAATAAATTAGATGTGCTTTAGATATGTCTGTAGTCAATGCAGTCACTGATAGGATAGTATAGACAAAATGGGAACAAAATATATCACAATTTATTTTTGTTTTCCCACTCCTATGAAATCATAATAATGTATTTAGTCAAACAAAAATAGCTATATCTGTTTGTCTCATTTGATTTTATTATTGTGTAACCAAAACTCACGAAATGACTACAAATAAATACTTACACTCTATATAAAACCGTATTTTTATCCAATACCTACTGACAAACATTAGGAGCCCTTTTCTCTTTATTTTAGGATATCTAATGATTTTTTCGCTCACATGTTCTCCCCTTTCCTCTCCCTATTCTCTTCACTTTCCTATTGATCTAATTTTTTTGTTCTCTTCTCAATATATACAATATATATAGCTTGTGCTGTACTATTATATTATGTAATTCGTGTTCACAAAAAAAACTACCGGTAATTGAAATTTATATAAAAATTTAAGTGATTTTATAGTTGAATTAATTTTTTCTATTTATATATAAATGTATTATAAATATATATGTATGTGATTGAAAACATTAATGTTGAATAATTTTTCCGCTTTTCCATTATTATTATTATTTTGGGTTTCTCTGAGATCGACAAGAATTTTATGAAATAATTATTTGTTAAAACTATTTTTTAGTCTATAATCCCTAACACATATCGATCTTTTGAAGATATAAAAAGATGAAACCTCTTTCACGATTCTTACAATTGTTATATGAAATTTAAGCGAATTTCCGGGTTTTTCCTGAAATTTTTTTTTAAAGCTTATACTTTTCTAAACGTTAAAGAGTTAGTGTTTTGTTTTTTGGCCCGACATTAGAAATGAATCTAAAGGAAAATCACATTTTAAAATGCTAAGGTTATTGATCAGTATCATGTCCAAGGTCGACCAACTAAAAAATGTATAGGAAAAAGGAATAGATTCTTAAAATTCATTTGAATTCAATGAACACCGGTAGAGATAACAATCCCAGTTTGATAAATATTCTCTTGGTCTAATATTCTAGAACAGTTAAAAGAACAAAAATAAACATGTTCTAAAGATGACTCTGGTACCATCTTTAGTAAATATTATGTAATTTTAACCTAAAATTTAGCATGGGTGTAGTTTATAAATTAACCCAGATTTATATTGTTTTAAGAATTTTTCAAGGTAGGTAGATAGTAGTTTGCTGATGACTATCCCTCTGCCATCTCTTTGTTAAATTACTAAACATATAATAGGAGTCAAGTTATAGAATTTGGCAATTCTTGTTCTAACATTTAGATAATTTTTATTAACTAATGAAATAGAAATTATTTTAAAAAAGTTCGTCCAGAAATATATATAAAAGATTTGTATATATAATATATATATTTATTAAATTAATATTACGTTATTTTAGATTAATTTGTTTCACGAAAATTATCTGTTCTATCAGTTAATGAAAAAAATCGTTTAATAAATATTGAATTTTTTATATCAATAATATTTAGTATTAAAACCATGTCGTCTCCCCTTTTTGCCAACGCATTATTGGTTTTTTTCTCTCTCTTGTGCTTTAACTGTAATATCGATCGAAATTAATATATAGTTTTTTTTGCCTGTTTTTTAAAGAATATTATTTTTCTAAAACTATAATTCCAGTAATTATTGGTTTAAGAATTTTTTTTAAGTTGAAAAACAAGAAATAAAAAAGTTTTATATATACTTTTTTGCCATTTATAACCAAAATCTGCTGATCATATGATTTAGTATTAAAAAAAGAAATAAATTATTATATCCTCTCTTAAGTCAAGTCTAGTAATTAAATTTAACTTTGAAATAGATTAATATTCAAGGGATATATACTGTACTCTCTGTACAGTATAATGAATATCACACTTGCATTTCTGATGTAGTGCTGGTGCTGTATATATTGATATATTACAGATCAGACAGAATACCATAATTACGATTATGGCCTTAGAAATAGAGCTGAATATAGCATAACATTCTGTCGTCGTATATGACGAAATCAATTGCTACTATTTCTTTAGATATTAGATATTTATTTTTGATCTTTAATTTTCTCTTCCTTAAGACAATTCTCTCCCTCTTTCACTCATATCTCTTCCCCCTTTTATTCTCCCCTAAAATGCTATAATCTTTTAGTAATTAAGTTGATTTGTGATAATTATATAAAACAATACATATTTTTGCTTTTAGTCTAATAGTGTCTATTAAATAGTCTCCAATTAAATGATTAATTAAATGTAATTATTTATTGAAACAAACAATTAATGGACAGATTGGGTCTGAACTAAAACTTTTGAAATAATTTATTCAAAAGTAAATTCAAACTTTAAAAAATAGTGTAAAATATAAATGAAATGAATTTGAGTTTTGTATAAATTGAGAGAAACTCACATTTTAAATTAATGGTTCGTACTTGAGCATGGTTTTTTCCCTGTGTTCTGTGAAACACAAGAATATTAGTTTTGATTCGACGCATACCCGGGTTATTTAATATACTTTAGAATAAAGAAGAAAATTCTCCATTCCTTCGCTGATTTATTTTATTTGAACATATCGTTTGAGAGAAAGAGTAAGAATGAAAGTACGAAAGGAAAAAAATGAGAGCAAAACAATATTTAATTCTATACATAAATCAGAGGCAATACGAAAGAGAGAGGAAATAAAAGAATATTTTATTTTAAGTATTATAATATACATATAATCAGCGCTTTCCTATAGCCTTGTGTTTTATTTTGATGCAATAGTTTTATGCTACAGGGTACAAAATTTTGTATTATAATCGTACGATTGTTTTACGGCTCATTTTAGTAACGATTTTAGTGTTGAAAAATATCAACTGTTTTGGAAAAATAATTGCTTTCAATCCTATATTAAAAACAAGTTTCTTTCAATTATTTCAATAATGTCTTTAATTAATTATATTAACTGATTAAATCATAATAAAGCAATATTTCATTTCTAATAATAAACAAGTAAAATTATTGTTAATAGAAATTGTTTCAATTTCTTTCATTTTTCCAATGTATGGATTTGATATTTTATATCACTATTGCTTTAGACATAAATTTGCGCTCCATAAAATAGTGCGCATATGTGCAGTAACACTATTGCATTTGTTGTTTAGACAAGCTTATATGAAACCTCTGCATATAATACATATAATAATTATATGTGAAAGTATAACACCAAATGAGATACAAAATCATTACTCATAAGCCCTAACTTATGACTTAAAAGATGAGTTGGATTCACATTTGGTTTTGTAACAATATATATGCACTAGTGCCTTTTTCTGTATTTTATTCCGTAATTTTTTGTTTGAAAATAAGAAAATATTTTATAAAATTCAATAAAAGCACATTACTTTTCTTTCTATTCCTTTCTCCACTTTTAGAGTTGGTTTTTCTTCTATCAAAACATTTTACTCTCGGTTTTTTTGGTATTCATATAAACAGGAATAGAATAGGAACTTATTTTTGGAGTTACTTATTATAAGAAAAAGTATTTCTTTCACTTCAGTTCTCTCTCTCTCTCTCTCTCTCTCTCTCTCTCTCTCTCTCTCTCTTTCTCTCTCCGCGCTATCTCTCACTTGAAATGATTTTTCAAAAGAAGAGCTAATATTTTATTCACTAAAAACCTATTTATCTTCTATTCATAGCCAATAATCGCGAACTTATTTTCCCAAAAAACATACTTTTTATGATAAAGTTTTCAAAAAGTCATAAAAATTTTAATATAAGATATTTTACTATAACATACAGAGAGGGAAACAACGAGAGAAAGTGTATGAATAAGTACTCTCTCTGTGAGTGAGTGTTAAAGTGAAAGTAGAATATTATAAGTGTAGTGAAGTAGAGAAATCATATATTTTCCCCCTGCAGTTCTCTGTCCTCTGTTCAGGGATGTCCAGAAGGGAGGTAAAGTCAGAAATACCACTCTACTGAGGAAAAACTCCCTAACATTACATTTAGGGACTGATACCCCTGAACTTTGAGCAAAGAATGGGCGAAACCCCAAAATACCCTCCCCTGACTTTTCGAGTATAGGTATCCCTGCTTCTGGTGCTCTGCTATGAAATAATGTATTATCTCATATCAAAAAAAAAGTTTGGTTTCTATGCATTTGAGTAAATAAGTAAATAATAATAATATAGTTTTATTGGTTTTTATCGTAGAATATATTTTTTTATAGATCAGGAAAAATTTGTTGTAATGTAGTAATTTGTATTTGATATCAATTTTTAATCGAAAGCATAAGTGAGACAGAAGAACGTTTTACAATATGCTAAAATTGATTTTTATATTTATAATACAATCAATTTTATTGTACTTTATATTTATTTTTTATAATTACGTCACACAATCAGAATATCTTTGGACTCAACTAACTCTCACTTTTTAAAAAACCTATTTGTGATTATATAACATCACAAAAAAGAATTTATTGGAAAAGAGCTTAACCTAAAAACAAAAATTTCGAAATAACTATATATAAAAAAGGAGTTTGTATTCAATGCCCATTCTTATCAATAGAGTCAACCCATTCGTATCGCTCGTGTTATACATATGAAAAAATAATTTTTCAGATATTGGTTTATCTTTACCTATAGGAGAAAACACTAGGTCTAAATAAACTAGCAGATTTGATTGAACGGTCGATCTAATTGTGATAATAATAAACATTAAACTGAAATTATATTTAGTTTAAGTCATTCGCTTATATTTATTATAATTGATTGAATAATTAGATAAATAAAGATTAGAATGAATTCTGATATCATAATTGGGAAAATAGAAGTAATGCCTACAGTAATTTGAATTATTCAACCAGGGACAACCAAGACTTACTCTAAAATCGCCCTGATACGAAAATTTTCCAATTTGTTTAATTATCATTCATGAAATAGTCCTTGATCTTTTACTAAAACCCCCTTCCCTTAAATCAATGATTCGATTGACCTTGTTAAGATATAAATTTTGGCCTGAATTTAACTAGTTACTCTATTAGAAAAAGAAACATGAAATGGTCATCCATCTAACGGCACTTTTCAGTAATAATTATTCCATACCATATCCCTCATCATTTCGATAATATCCTACTTAACAAAGTCAACAATATAAAAATATAAAAATTCACGTACAAAATTCAGAATTTCGTAGTTTAATATTATTCATTCATAGCAACTACAAGTCAAGCCAATAGATTTATGAGCTTTATGTTTATAATCAATCAGCTTTTTTTCTATATTATCATTGTTTGATTTGATGGAAATTTTTTTATATTCTATTTTTTGCAAATTTTATCTTGTTTTATTATAAGTTTTGTGAATATATTAAGTTTGAATGTTGAGTTGATATTAAAAGAAAATTTTTTATTATTTGATTATAGAGTACTGAAAATGTGTTTTTATTTTAATTTTTGAAATTGGGTTTTATTTTCTCATTACTAATAAATCTCTATCAAAACAAAGATTGCAATCATATTTTGCTTTCCTAAGAGATTTTCGCTATATTTTCTTTTACTGTATATCTCTTTCTGTCGAAGAATAAATTTTAAAACAAATTTTTTATTTTAAGAACTTATAGTACAAACCAAAGAAAAGTAGTTGCCATCCGTTTCGCCACTAATTGTTTGGCCAAAATGAAAAATCATAAAATAAACATTGATGCAAGAAAACATTGATCACAAAATTAATGCAAGAAATTTTTAAAAAAAAGTTAGACATTCTTATTTTTTGTTAGACTAGAATTTGAACAAATAAATAGCTTTTATGATTTTTAGTTTCTGTTTAAAAATTGGAAATGATGATACGTTTTAATTCCTGAAATTATTAAATGATGTATAAATCATTCTGATTCCAAAAATTTTACTAATTTGAACAGAATACCAACTTTAGTTGAGTGCACAACTAGTTTAGTTTACAATAAATTCAATTCAAAATTCAGATTTGGCCAAATGTAGTGAAACATAGGAACATAGTTTGCTATTAGATTTCCAGATATATTGATTGCATTTTTAGATAACTCTTATTTTTTGAATTTCCAAATCGTGTTTTTATTTATATATATATTTCTTATTTTATTTTTTTCAATACATTAAATACTAATAAATTATTGACTTTAAAAATGCTAACTTCGAATACAACCCCAAAAATGGAGAGAGAGAGAGAGAGAGAGAGAGAGAGAGAGAGAACATTTTTAAGAATACAGTATATATTTCATACATAAAATTAACATTTCATTCAATCATAAAAACTATTAAAGCGTGACTTTTTGTGAATGATTTTTCTTTCTTTGCACTGAAAAATATTTTCACTACAACTCAAATGTGTGTTTGAGAATAATTTTTCACAGTTCACAGAAAAAACGAAAAGATTAACAAAAAATAAAAATCTAGAATATCAATAATTTTCGAGAGCAATAAATTTAATTTTTTTTAAACTAAAGGGAAAAAAATTCCATTCCATTGAACTACTAATGAAAAGTCCTATTCCCATTAGTGCTCTCACGTCACCAATAATTCCGGAACAAATTATAACCGATAGATTTTAAAATTTAACTTTTTCTTATCAACCATTTAATTAACAAACATAAACCTACGATTTTTCATTTCTGCCCATGGAGGAAAGCCTTCACTGCTTTGTCCATATATTGATCACTAATAA
>JAQFXN010001573.1:0-14809 GCA_034693365.1 Liacarus xylariae
TAAAATTGAGTCAAAGAATAAAAGTGTAAATGAATGAAATATGAATTTGCATTGATGATGTTTAGAAATTAGTATTTAAACTTTCAATAACTATATGAAATAATGTTATTTATTCATTTCTAAACTTACTAAACTGCCAAATCCTTATTTATCTTTAATGCTTTAAATTTTCTTTATTGATATTTGTAAATACTAAAAAATGACCAATTTTTTGAAAAATGAAACTTTGTAATGAAGTTTCTTTCCAGTAAGAAATTGGCTTTTCTTAAAACCACAGTAGTAACTTATAGTAAATTCAGAATTTATTTTGTTTCCTGTTTTTTAATTTTCAAGAATTTTCAGTACATTTAGAGTTAATAATTTTGAAATTGTTTTTCTTTCAAACTCATTGATTATGTTCAGTCACTTAATAACAATATTAATTACTTTTAGACAAAAAACAGGTGCTTTTTCTGATTGTATTAGATCGCAGGAATAGTCATAGAACAAATAACTTTTATTTTATTATCATTTGATATACACATGATTTTAATGTATGAATGAATTGCGTGAACGTTAAACATAACAACTATTCATCATTTTTATCATTTCTCTAACTCTACTCTAATTCAACGGATAATTACTTTTAGAAAAGTTTTCACAATTTAATTATTACTCTATTATTCTTTTTACCTGAAAAATCCAATGAGTATTTCAAACTAATTTGCTTTCATTAAAATTATTTCAAACTTTTTCTTTCAAAAAATATTGAAACAAACAATTTAAAAATTCCATTCCATTTAAGAGAATAAACTATTATTGCATTAATATATTTGAATTATATTACTAATGGATTTTGAGTTTTCAAATAATAATTTTAAATTCAATCGATTGAGAAGTCGGAGTCTTATTATAGATTACAATTGAAAAATTAATGGTTAGAGAAAACCCGAAACTAACCATTGATTGATGGATGAGATTATTTTTAGTGAATCAATTTTTTTTTTGTCTCAATCTTTAAATCATATTTAGTATAATATCGATTGACTGTCTATTCGGGAAATTTCTTTAATTAATTCTAATCGTAATAAACAATTTGTGAGAGAAATAGTTTTTTCTAATTTATATAACTATCCGAACAATAGATCATATTTTTTAGCTTAACCTTCAATTCTATAGTCAAACACACAAATCAAGTCATTTGTTATTTGCTTAAGAAAATGAAGGGTTTTTTGATATGAAAGCAAAGCACACAATAATAATAATAAATAACTCATTCATTCCAATTGATTATAAGACAAGAATTTGTTTGATTCTCATATTAAAATCATTTCTTTCTTTTTTTATTCGTTTGATTCAATGACTTGAAAATACAATTGTTTGTCAGATCACCTGTTGGTTAAAAGTTTTTTGAAATTACACTCAAAAGAGAAAAGAGTAAAAAAATCAATTTTTTATAGTTGTTTTGAATCAACAGATAAAATAAATAATTCATATAATAAGTTATTATTAATAATAACTATTGTATTGTTTTACTAATTGTTTTATATCTCTTTCTAAATAGTAATGATTTCTATTAATTATTCGTGTCTTTTAGTATTTTCACTCTATTAATGAAATGAATACAACACAGTCTTTAATTTCATTGATCAGATATGCTTGATGATTGTTTTCTAGCACGTGACAAATTACTATTTGTGCAAGTTAATGTTTATTATTTGTTTGTCAATTAATTTGTTTGAATTTTTTTGTCTCAACATTTATTTTACTTCTATTTAGTTTTCAGTCTATATGTTATGATAACTTAGTTTTCATCTAAAGCTTCATTCATTTATTCCCTGCCCTTTACAATGATTATTCTATAGTTGACTATCGCATCCCTTTTTCAATGTCAAGTTCAATAAAGTTTAATTATTCAATGGTTTCTTTTTTTACGTTTAAATTTTTAAATAAATTTTCTCAATCAAAATGTCAAAAGTTATCTCTTTTTTTTGAAGTTTTGGAAAAATTTCAGACATCTGTAGGATTAAAAAAATTCAATATAAATAAGATATTTATTTAAAGGAATAAAAAGAAATCACAATAAATGTATTGACGATATCTTTTATTTGAAAATCAATATTTTTTTCTAAAATCTCGTTTCATATTAAATATTTTTGTTTAGAATCAGAATATCTTTGCATTGAAATGAATATTAATATTATTCTAAAAAATTGTTATGAATTATATGATATCTCATATAGGAATGAATTTTTATTAAGAATTTCAAAAATCAGTTGAAATAAATCAAAATTGTTTATAATCTAGAGTTTTACTTCAAATTAAATCAAATATATTTATCACTAATGTTGTATTGAAGACCACACCAAACACTTTTTGGATACTTATTCTTCATATCTGTTAGTCTTGTGTCGAATATTCTAATTTTAATATAAGATTTAATACAATAATACATAGAAGCGCTCAAAGACTGATACATAACACCCACTACTTCTGAACCATAAATACCATCTCTTCTAACATTTTGAATGAAAATGAATTAAATACTGAAATGAAATGATTTCATATAAATTTAAAAGATAGATCGATATATGAAACATAATAAAACAAGAATCAACTATTAATATATATCCGTTTTCCTATTAAAATCTTAAGTTTAATGTAGAAATTATCATATGCTCAGATCTCCCCTGGCATTATAATAAGTTGCCAGTCCATAGTTTTATCATAATCTCCATTCCATAGTATTATTATAGGGAGGCAAGGAATTATGAAGAAAATTCGCTAAACTGATGAATTCTGGAATTTTCTCAATCTTTTCTATTAAATTTATAAATAATATCGAAATTCTTTTATGTAATGAACACAAAAATTCAATGAACTTATTATTGAATGGATTTTATTTTTTACTCATATATTGATATAGATATCAATATTTACTTGTTTGCGCTTTAGAAAATTTATTTTCTCGAACATATTATAAAATAATATTGAAATAATAAGAGATTAAATTCGAAATTTCGAGATTATATGATAGAAAACAAAACAAAAACATAATTTGATATCATTTGACATCAAATACTACTTAATTGGCTACTAATTCATAAAACAAATAATTAAATAAATTGTTTTAACATTTAGAAAATTTATTTGTGAACCGAAAACATTAAATAGTATTAAAAATTGGAATTTAATTATTTGGTTCTAAGCTTTTGATACATTAATATTTAATATTTTAATTCGTTTTTATAGTTTTAATATTTAAGTAAGAATTTTAAAAATTGTTTTCATGTGAACTCTTTATAAACAGAAATGTCAACCCACGACGATTGCAAAGGTTAAGGTAAAGAGCACCGGTGTTAGAGCATCGGGTCTGCTATGGCTGATGGCATTTCAGTCATGCTCTCAACACCGACAGCCAAACCTACTAATCGATGCGATCGTGAACTTGAAATCTACTTTCATTCATAAAACTAAAAACGAGTGTAAAAGTGCGCTCAGAATTCCAACTATCGATTCTGTGCTACTGAAACAGAACCAGTAGTTTAGGGCTTTGATTTGGAGCAGAAGTATTTCAATAATACTATTATAAAGTCTAATTCAAACAAAATATTATTTAATACTCAAACTAAAAGTCGAACAATTCTTTGACTACAGAATAATTGCTTTTTTCAAAATCTCAGCAATCAATCAATTATTTATAATTTATTTCTTAATTTCTCTCTAAAATGACATAAAGAAGACAAATAATGAGTAATAATTTGGTATTAATTACTTCAATATTTGAAATAAAATTATCCCAATTTATCAAAAATTAATTAATTAATTAGCAATTCAAGTGTCGCCTAATATGGGAGAGAATGATATATTGCCGGAAAGCTATGACTTAATTCGGACAGAATATCAATGTTTTTTTAATATTCTTAATCCGTTATTCCGTAATAAATCACTATCTAATAGATCACATAAAGTACTGTTTGATTATTAGAAAGTAATCAATATATCATAGAATTTAAAATATACTGTTCCCACACAAAACACCTACAATATTATGATTATTATAAACATATTTTTAAATTAAAACCTATTTAGAAGAAACAAAATAGGGTTACTATTACTGTATAATAAATTGTTAATAAAAGAAGGTTTTTTGTGTAATAAAATCAAATCAAAAGAATACAAATCTTTTTTGGATTTAGTTATTTCCTTTTGTGAAATTGATATATTGCACAATCGTATAACACCATTCACTTTGCTGTCAATCTCTTCTTATGTCTTTTATGCCTGTTCTCTCTCTCTCTCTCTCTCTCTCTCTCTCTCTCTCTCACTCACTCACTCACTCCCTCTCTCTCTCCCCTTCCTCTGTCTCTTTCATTCTCTTCTATCTCATGTCATGTCTTTATATGATATATAAAATTCTTCTTCCAATAGCTCTAAACTCAATAAAAATTTCAATTTATAAATAAATATATTAAAAATAAATATATATATAAATAATTGCCAAATAATAGCAAAACATAATTAATTAAAACAATATTTTATTATTTATTTGAGACACAATAGAAATTAACAAAATAATAATTTTGATATAAAACAATTTCAGAGCTAATCATTAAATTCATTCATTTATTCTTTTTCTTCACTTAATTCACATCACATATACAGCGCTTGTATTAAAAAAAATTCACTTAAAATAATATAATTGATGAATATTAATAAAAGTTAATAATTATAATAAAAAAGAAGAACAGATATGACGCGCCCTTCCTTTGGGTAACTAATACTCGGAGAGAGCTTTTCATCCATTTATGAGATGACCCGAGAATGTTGTGTCTCGGCGTGGGATGAGTTAAATACTATTCTTTCGCTCAATAGACTGACTGCATGTTTGCCAATTGAAGTGAAGAATCGCGTCTAAAATAGTGTAAATGTGTTCAGAAAAATATGGTTTCGAGATATGGCTATACTTTACGATAGATTCGGCTCGAGATTGCCTAACATTATGTGACACATGCCTTATTTGGCCAAACCTATCCATTAGAAAAAGCTAAATAAAAAATGATTGAATCGCATATAAAAACAATTTTTTTTTTACTATTTCTGACAATTATTTAACAAAATAAATATTCTAAGAATACCAATGATTTTAATTATGATTCTCTCAATGAAACTCAATTTTTTATTTTATTTGCGTTATATTTAATTATATAAGAAGAAAAAAACATAAGAACTCACGAGTCAATAGTGAATAAATTAATGAAATCAGTATTTCTTGTTATTTATCTCTGTTTTATATGTATAGAAGAAAATAAAACATTTATTTATCTCAAACCTACGAATTTTGTACGAAAAGAAAAACTAATGGATTTTAGAATTATATAATTTTTGTTTTCTAATGTTGTAAGAAATCTGAGAAAAGCCATAGTAAAAGATTTCAATTAATTTTTATTCTTCTCTATGTTTTTAATGAATAATTGTTTTTTATTTCATTTTTGAGAATTACTGATTAAGTGTTTTCATATAACCATTTATGTAAAATCAGACTCAAAAATTAAATTACTTTTTTTCATAGATAAAACTTAAAACTAATAAAATAGTTAACAGAAATCAATTTCTTTAACAATTATGTTATGCTTATTGTATTGACATATATTTGAGTCCAAAAATATTCTTAAATTGATTTATAGTTTGATTAATTGGAGAAAAAAAAACTAAACAAATAATCAATAAATTAAATCAATAAATAATAAATACTTAAGTAAAACAAAACTTTTTTTTTAATGAAATCATTTGTCAAAGGCATCAAAAAATCTAAACTAAAGCCAGAATCAAAAAACACCTTTACTTTTAATATTTCCGTTTCTATAACCCAATTATAATAACTTATTTAAAAATCGAGTGCAATATTAAATAATTTTGTTGATAATGACATGAATTAAATTTATTTGAATGAATGAGTAAAAGAGAATTTATTTGTCAACAGAAAAAAATAAGTGCATTTGTAAATAATCTGTATGTTTGGCCTCAATTAGTGATTACAAACTCGATATGAGTTATTCATTGGCAGTAATATTAAGTAACTCTTTCATTGATGAAATCCTACATTTCCATAATAGTAATGCACAGATCATTGGAGCCCTTCATTGGGTTTGGCCACTCATTGTCGATGAGCTTAATGTAAATGTTGACTCATAAGAGTCGACTGTTTATTAAGACTTACATAACTTTATTATTGGGTATAAAGTACTACAATATTCTTATCAATTTATAGCCGTTTTGTTCCGCTAAACAATTCAAAAGCGCAAAAACATATATATTTTTGATAATAGAGTAGACAAAAGGATTATACAGTGAACTAAACATATTATTACAGGAAAGTATAGAAATGTAATATAAGTTAATAATTGATTTCAATTTTCATACAATACTCGATAGTTTCCTCTTTTACTACAATCAAATGTATTAAATATGTGGGCAATCAATCCGTTCTTTAAGAGAAGAGAGAGTTATTACTCATCTGAACGGAAACTAAAACATTCAAACAAACGAAGACAACAATAATGTCTTTAACACAAAGATATGGGCTTTCATTGAACATCTCTATGTATACACAAATATATTCTGTATATACGGTATATATGTTGGCAACAGAATTGAGATCGAGTCCATGCGTAGGACAGTATTAGAATAAGAAATTATATTTCAATTTACAACTTCTTGTGATTCATCTACTCTTCTGTTTTGGAAATTCAATTGTGTGTTAGAAAAAAAACATATTAACCAAAAAAAATTAACTTTCGCTTAAATTTAAAATTTAGTTACAAAACAACATTACATAAGTATATGTGTACAGGAATTGTCATTATTATAATTATTTTCAGAGGAGCTGTTAGTTCATTGTGGAAAAAAAAGTTTCCAAATCATAGCCCCGCCCGACACCCCATCTCTCTTATATAAAATTGCTGTTATTTTTTAATTTTCTGACGTTATGAAAAGAAGATAATGATATCTGAAGTTAATTTCGACTCAAATTATATATATTATAATTTATTTTTGATTTTTTTTGTCTCATTTTAACCTTTTATGTCAAGTGAAATGTAGTAAATTTCGCTTTTTTAACCAAAAAGTAGTCGCATATGTCTGAACAGATATGCTTTCAAAAGCATCAGAAGATTTTTATCTTCAAGAAAAACAAAAACAAATTTTTTTGAACTCTTTTTTTTAATATAAATTTTATATATTTTTATATAAATAAATAAAAAATTTTATGAATTATAAGTTTGAAATTTCGAAAACTATTTGAACATTAAATATAAATATTCAACTGATTTACTATCAATTATAGAGTAAAAGTCAATAAAAATGTTTTATTTGATAAACTGATTAATGTTATGAAATATAATTTAAAGATTTTTGTACTCCGACAGCAGCGTTGTGTCGGGCGGACAGGGATGTACTGGCGTCTGGATTTTCCATTGAGCCGATTATAAATTTATATAATGTCAAACAGATATATAAACTTATATAAAGAGTATAATAGAAGCAAAATATCTAATCAAAGAATTAAAAAGTTTTTTTTCTGATCTGAAAAAACAGTTACAAAATATTTGAATTAAATTATAATAATTTTTTTTCGCTTAAATATAATTTATATATTATAAAGTACTGTACACTGAAGTAGAGTTTTAGAAACAAAATTATTCAAACAAGAAAAAAAATTGTTATCTTTCTTTCGTATAAAAGATTTTGAGAAAAAATTTTGCAGAATTTATGAGAATTTAAAAAAAACTTTTCTCTGACTACTTTTCACGAGTGAATTAGTAAAGATGTTTATCTATCTCTCCCTTCCTATACTGAAGTACTGGAGTTTTTTTTCTCGTCAAATTGAAACAGATTTAACTGATTGTTAAAAAACATTTGAGGGAAGAATTATAATTTGAATTATTATGAGTTTATATTAAATAAGGAAATAAATATTCAACATTTGACTTAAGAAAACAAGACATTTATTTCAATGTTGGAGTTCAATAATTAATTCTCAAATGCAGTCGGAATTAATTGTATCAAAGAATCTGAAAGAAGAGACTCTTTTTTTTCATACAGAAAATGTTCACAAAATTAATAACAATTTGTTGGCAATTAATAAATTCATTAGAAATCCTCTTCAATTAGTAATGGAAAACATTATTCGGTGAACTATTCAGATTCACAATTAGATTCACAATTAGATTTCAACTTAAAATTCATTTAAATGTAAAATAAATTGACTTACAATAGAAATAAATTGGGATTACTTTGAAAAATCACAAATTGAGTCAAAAAAAACGAAAAATAAAATAAAAATCTAATTTATATCAGAATTAAGTACATCGACATTGAATCCATGCAAACGTAATAATATAATATAAAAACTAATGCATTTATAATAGTAATAATTAAATTTATAGTAGAAATGGCTTTAAAAATCAAAAATTCAAATTAACTTTAGATTAATAACTAAAACAGTGATTTAAATACAATAATAATTCTATAAATTTGTAACAAATGATTAGAAAAAAAGGTAAGAAATAATTTAAATCACGGGTAGAGAAGAAGAAAGAAATTCTAATATGAAGTGAATTAAACATTTGAACTCTTTTAAGTGAAGGGTAGGAATCATATACCGGGAGAATAAGGGAGAGAAATACAGAGCCAAAGGCCGCCGACGCATCTTCGGCAGAGCCCAGAAGACAAGCACCTGAACCACAAACATATAGAGTATTGTCTTATGACTTATTATACAGTATTAGAGAATTGATAGTAGATTTACAGCTTCTCTAAAATAGAAATAAAAGCTAAGAAATAAAAAATTTATATGCGATTCAATTCACAAATACTAATACTATTTTGATTTTATACATACACTAAATGTTATTTAAGTCTTATAATAGGAATTCATTTGTTGTGCAATAATAATACACGAAAACCAATGCAAGAATAATGTGAAGAGAGAAGAGAGGGATAGAGAGATAGATAGAGAGAGAGGGAAGAGAGAGAAGTTACGGCATTTTTCAAGAGAACCAGTGTGTGGACACCTACGCACCTATGAGTGTATAGCCATCACCTGTTGATTTGACGTTCCACAAAGTGTGGCACACGAGAGACACTGCCTATGCCTGTGCCCTTATCCCATGTCTTATGTCGCTCTTTCTCTAATGGGAGCCCTTATGTTAACTATGCCTTAACTAAATGTAATTTACTTCCAATCGAAATGATTTTTATCGCCACTAATAGAATATTTATTGTGAAAACTTTCGATTGACATTAAATTTTGTGAACAAATCTGATTTGTATTTTCGATACAAAACCAATAGTTTTGCTTAAAGTTTTCTTTTGAAACAAACTTTTTTTCTTTATGTTTTGCGAAATTGTGTTCTCTTTTTTTCTATGACTTCATTGAAAAGTTTTCTCGATATTCATCTCTGATGTGAAACATAGTTTGAAATAACAAAAAGACTATTTTATTGGATAAGTAGTGCCTTATATATGGTTAAAATTAATTTGAGTTTTGTTGTAATGCAAGACCACAATGGATGCGCCACTACAGTGATGTCCAAACGTGGCTGGGAATGGCCACCAGTGACCCACGGAGTGGCACAACCGAGTCCTCCACCGCCCGAAGTCATCACTCCTCACACGCATCACAATCACAGTCATATACATCCGACAAATCACTCGTCCTATTATAATGTGCCCACTTATTGGTTCTATCCATTTGCCGGTCCGACAGCCAAATCCGGTAAGAGTTATATATATTACTCATTCCTATAGATTATGTTTTCAATTCTAATCACATTAATAAAGAATCGCCGGTTTCTCTACCAATTGTGACATTTTAATCAATTATTTGTGTGCAATATCTTTAAGATTCTTATAATTACTAATACATAGTAATCATATGTGGTCTTCAGTACGAGTCGAGTGAAAGATAAAAGAAACTTGATAATAAGATAAACACGTGTTGTAGTATAAAAGTTATATACAGTTAAACATTGAATCAATAATTTTGTAAACTTTATTAATAAAATAATTTATTTGAATTATGTTTTTGTAAAATTATTGATTCAATGTTTAACTGGATGTGACTATTATACTGAAGCACGTAGTCATCTGAAAGAAGAGTTTCTTTTACAAATAAATCTTTTCACTCAATACGAATTCTAGCCTCACATGTGTGTAATTTACGGGCAATAATCTAAAAGAATTCAACTCAAGTAAAATTTTTGCTTTTATTACTCAACTCTTCCAACACTCAAAATGGTTTCTCAAGCTATCTATAGATTCTCTATATTCTGGAACATTCTTCAAAAGTTGTAAAGAGTTAGTTATCATTTTTAAAATGATTTTATACTCAAATTAGTCAGAAATTTTGCAAAATATCTCATTTAAATTCAAAAAATAATTTCGAATAATTATTTCCAAAAAGTAAAACAAAAACTAGAAAATCAATTCAAAATTGCTTTTGCCATAAGAACAAAGACAAAGAAAGCAAACAAAACAAAACAACAAAAATATATCGAAACATAAATGGTATGAATACTAACGTCAAAACCAACTAAAGTCTTAAAAATTAATACAGCGGTAGAAATACAAGAGAAGTAATACAAAACAATTATACCGTAATTATTATGTGTATTATTTAAGTTTGTAATTAAGCACAAACTGATAAATGTGTTCATAATTTGTTGTCTCTCTTTAATCAAATAGAGACTAATCTCTGATTTAAGCAAATAGAGTCTTCTTTTGTTACATAAACTGTAGATTTACTTAACAACAGAAATCAGTCGATTTGATGCCGAATCGAGAACTTTAAATCTAATTTTATATTAAAATTAAATTTTGTTAAATAAAAGTATTTTTCAAAGCGCTGTACAACATGTTTGACACCTACGCCTCTATACCTGAAAAATCAAGTATAAAGTTATTAAAATATATGAAGTTTTGATGGAATGGTTTCACTAGATTTTGAACATAAAAATCAAATATCGATTCAATTCAGGGTCACTTTTAGAGCTGAGTTTTTTTTTTCTTTAATGAAAAAGCTTTTTAATTGATATTAGAATTTATTTTATTTAATAGACATCAGACACACAATCAAAAGAGTAATACATTTATCTATAAAAAAGAAATAAATCATTAGTTTCTCTTTGTCTCGAATCATAAAAATGAATACTAAATCATATCATAAACTATACTCTTATTCTTTTGTGAATACAGTTTTTAGTGAATAATAATTTTTAAATTTTTTTTATAATTAATTCACTGAATATTTAGCTAAAAACATAGAATAATTGTGTAATACTGTATATGCAGAATATATTGATTTGATTTTCAACTCTTAACCAAAAAGCCAATTAACTTGCTTATGTTGCATTTCGCGGGCATAGATCTGACATTACTTAAATTATAAAAAGTATATATCGTTACGAATACTTTATTGATTTTAGCCTTTAATTATTTTAAAGTGAAAATTTGTATTCATTTTATATATTTTTAATATAGTCCACACATAATGAATAGTATTTCATTAATGAATAGGAATTTTGAACTGATTTAATGAAAGTTTTACGATACTATTCAATATGTGTGGACTATATAAAATGCATACAAATTTTCACTTTAAAATAATTAAAGGCTAAAATCAATAAAGTATTTACGATATAGAATGAGAATTTATGAAATTTACCAGAGCTTAATCAAATTTTGCTAAATTCTAAAGATTTCATCATATTTCTGCTTTTGATAAATTTCGTAGAATCCATCAAATTTTTGTTACATTTTGGTAAATTCTTAAAGAATTATTTGATTTGCTGAATTAGATGAAATTTATTAAATTGCGTCATTTTTAATCAGGGGTAGCCAAGGGGGTATAGCCTAAAAACCTCTCCTCTGAGTTTGAGATTTCGCAAAATACCCCCCCCCCCGTGCATAATATAATTAGCAAACTTTGACGTCACAGCCTGGAATACTCCCTCAATGGGCTTCGTGGAAAATAAATGCCCCTCTGACTTTAAAGTCTGGACATCCTTGAAATTAACCCAGATATTTTTTATTTCACTAAAGCCATCTAAGAAGTCTGTAAAAATATCATCTATGGCAATAATACAATATTAATATCACACAAGAGGTTTGGTCGGATTACTCTATAAACTCCTACTAAACAACTTTTTTAAAAACTCAACTGCTTTCGAAATATTCTGTCATAGTTTATTGAATATGAAATATAGTTATTAAAAGATCAATTGGCATGAATATCGAGTTTAAAATAGTTTTTTAAATGAAAATAACATTTTTAAAATGACTCTTTCTAATCACCCTAAGTTAGTGTTTGCAAAATTTGTCATTTATCCCTCCCTTCAACCCTTCTAGGCTATATTCAAAAATACTTCCCCTGAGGTTGTTTTCAACCATTGTATCTCTGTTATAGATTTTAGTACTTATATACAAAATAATGAAAATATATTAAAATTTAACGATAAATAATTTATTATTATTGAATTTAAGAATTTATAAATTGAATTCAGTTTAAAACAAAATAAAAAATTCTCTCCCGGAAATGACCCAGGGTTTTTTTAACATTTTAATAAATTTTCTCGGTTTTTGTCAAAATAATCTGGTCATTCTATGCGAACATACCTAAATTTAATTAATGGTAAAGAATTGTAATAATAAAATCTACAATCTTTTGAAGTGAGTATTAGTGATATACAAAACATTTTGGCTAATACTGTACTCCAAAGGAAATGTGCAGAATTTGCTTAATAGTTACCACCAAAAAAATAGACAATCATATGTTCATATGCTCATATGTTCAAACAAAGGTGGTCAATTCTATTAAAGATTGAAAGGGCCAAATATTAGAGGATAGGTTAGAAAGAAAAAGGGGAAAACACAATTCTGATCTTCTGTAGGTATAGAATAAGTCTTTCCTTCAGTCCTCAGAATAAAGTCATAAACTTTGAATATTTTTTAAATATATGAACATTTACTATGGGGGTTCGAGAACGGCCTAGGAGGGTATCTATCAAAATCACAGGGGATATTCCAGGCTCGACCCCCCTTTTGTCCATCCCTGGATTGAATGAAGTAACTAAGGCCGGAATCCAAAATGTAGAGGCGGATAGGATAGGATAAAAGTCATGCAGGCCTTCAGTCACCACATAAAGGAAAACTGGCCACGAAAATGAATGAATGTAACATTTGACACTTAACAATTGATGTAAAATTCTTGCTTGATTTTCTAGATAAATTAGAAAAGTTTGATTTTTAAACTAGAATATTTCTAAAATATTATCTATGTCACAACGAGTAAAATTCTAATTCGAAAAATGTATTTTCAATTTTTGGTGATGACTATAACTGTGGAAGTTTTGGTATTAAACTTTATTAAATATACTATTTATAATTTGCAGCAATTAAAAATAGTTTGCCCATAAGAATGATAATTGAATATATAATTTATTTAAGCTAAAATTTAAGCCAAAATATATTCTGCAAGGTGATACGGATTTAGATTGTTGACAAATATATTATTTGATATTGATATTAACTATTTATTAATAATAATAATAAATGCACAATTTTTAGTTTCGTGAATTAACCATTGACCTTGTTCCAACTGTTCAACTTATCGAATATGAACTGAATATTTTAAAACTAAAGAGGAATGGAATAATACAGATTTTAAAGTTTCATCAAAAGTGAATTTTATTTACATATTGGATTGTTGAATTAGAATATATAATATCTGATAAGTTAATAAGTTAAATGACATGAGCAGAATAGGAACAATGATACAGGATGTCTAAAGGGGAGGGGTATGGTGAGATCACTATTTTCTAGTCGAGATATGGCCAAAATATTCAATTATAGGCAGATCAGTTCCCACATCTGAAATAAGGTGAGAATACCTCTAATTGTTTACAGTGGCAATATCGTCTAGAAAGCGGTGAACTAACTCCTCTCACTTGGATACCCCTGCAATGAGAGTTACAATAGACTGGAATTTTGTTTATATAATAATAATTAAGTTACTAGTTTCTTATATTTGTAATCTTGAAAATACAGCCAATCATAAAAAATAATTAAATAACTCTTAAAATTTACAAATAAATTAATAATAATTGATCTGAAAATAGAAAGCATTACAATTGAAAAGAAAATCGGAAAATAACAAAATATTGTTCGATCTATTAATGAAGGTTTGAATGTAGATATGGTTGTGAGCATGAATGCATTAATTGATCTAGCATCTCTTGTTGAAGGTGTGGTCGTATATAAGGTTGAAACTAGTGTTTGAGTTATATTCAAAGGGTTTGAATAGTGTTTATTTATCAACTTTAGTCCATTAGACCAATATTTAAGGATCACTTCTGGCCGACAATGAAAAGTTACAATTTCTTTAGCAAACATTTTAACATCTCTACAGTGAGACCAACGTATAAGTGGTGAGTCGTGTATTGTGATGTTTGCCTTCTTTGCTACAATACCCGAAATGAACATATCGTCGATGAAGAGCACATAACCCTTAGAAGAGTAGGTAGTATTCAACAGCTCAGGTACTATATCTCTGGTCATTATAATTGCCGGACCAAATACAAAGGTGGGAAGCAATCTCTCTTTATAGTATTTGTAAGGCATATAATGTTTTTTCTTTGGGTCTCTAATCGTCGGCACATTCCTAAAGAAGTTACCGCTTATACTAGTTTTAAATACCGACAACTTATCCAACAATAGCTGCGGATTGACTACAACGTCGTCATCGGTTTTCAATATATACTTAGCGTCAATA
>JAQFXN010001574.1:0-14803 GCA_034693365.1 Liacarus xylariae
TTTAATACAAAATATTGTACCCTGTGCATTAATGCATGTCGTCAGGTGTTTTATACACTCTTATAAGACAGCAGTGGATATGAGACAAAATATAGATGTTTTGTAAAATAATTTTATTATGAATTTTATTTAAGACTTGTATTATTTAAGATAAGTCCTTGAATTCAATTCGTTTTAATTATTCACAAAATTAAGTTTTATATGGAATATTGTAATTTTGCGAGTAGAGGGGGGGGCATCCGGCAAAAACTATAGGGTGTATTTATAAATAAAAATAACCTGGATATCTCTGATTACTAATATATCTCTTAAATTATTAAAATAAAATCCTATATTAGAGAATATTCTAATTGCTTTCAATAAATGCTTGATTTACTTCAAACTACGTTTTATGGAAGTTTTATGAAGCTTTCATTGAATCACTTATTAAATTGAAATTATTTTGAAATAAAATTTTAAAAAAAATTCAAGAAAGTAATTAAGCACTGGTAACTACCATGTTCATTATGTGTGACACTATTATGATTAGCAGAATATATACAGTATATATATGAATTTGTATAAATGAACAATGACAATGATTAAAATTGTCAAAAATATACAATAGATTTAATATCTTATTAATAAAGTATACTATATTTTAGTTTTTTTATTATTTTATTTTTGTCTATTACTTTAATCAAATTCTATTCAGGAAATGCTTATTTGCCTCTGCTATTGTTCAATTGCATATATTATTAATTGTTCAGTAAATAGTAATATAGATATAAAGAATATATGGAACTGAATCATCATTTTTGCTATCGATGTGCACTCAATCGGAGTCTAATAGACTTTACAGTAAAAGATTATTAGAAATAAAATAAAATAGTAATGAAATATTAAGGAATGAACAATATTTTCTAAATGAGCAAAATTTTAAAAATCAAAAAAATATTTCATAAATAAAATTTTGGAATTAATATATTTATTTAAATCTATCTAATTTGTAAATTATTGTAAAGGTAAATCACCTGGTTAAACACATTTCTGCCCAACATGATTTTGCGCCATCAGATTTAGCATTTTGCAAAACTTAATTTTTTCTTATAATCTACCTTAATATCTCTTTAGCGTCTTCTGGCAATTCTTCTTTAATATTTATTTAAATACTCAAATAGTAGATCAAATGCATATAAAGTAAACTCGTTACAATTTATTTCTGCATGCATACCTGACTATTTATTAGTGTATTAGCTTAATGATTTTTACATTTTACTATTTGTGACCGAGAGTTATTACCAATTTTAAAATAAAATTTTTTTATAATGAGTTTCTATCAATTACTCAGGTTTCTTTTCAAACAACAAATTAGGTGTCGTTCACAGATTACTCATATACAACAACATTAAGCCAGTAAACTAAGATAATGTACACTATGCCTGCAGAAATAAATTGTAAAGAGTTTATATCATTTATAAGGACGACCAAAAAATAATGTCATTCAAATATTTGATTTTCTCCCAAATCTGTAAAAAACAAATTATTGAGCCTATTAACTTACTTATAAGCAGAACAGTTGAGAAATTTTTTTATTTTGAAAAACAAGATTTCTTGGGGATAATACTTTGTTATTTATTGTGTAGTGAATTTCCATAAATGCAATTTTATTAAACCCCAATAGAGGCTCACAAATTCTTCCTCTCAGTTACAAATCCTTCCATATTATTTCTCAGCTTTATTTTTTTATTCTGAGGAATCTGTATGTGTGCCCGACTATAAGCATAGTGTCAGCACTTATCTCAAAACAATTAGTAATAAAGTCTTTGACATTATTAACTATGATAAAATAAGCCTGCAATATCATCAGTATGTGGTTAGTAGAACAGATTGAGCACATTTAAAATAAAATGAACAAGTTGATACTTGCTCAGAATACTATATGAACACATTTGAAGTGTGGATATTTATCGAGAATTATATTTGAAGAGATTTGAGTAAACTAAATATATATTTAATCTATCCAGCTAATACACTACTTTATCATAGTTTCGCTCTATTTTATATTTTTTAAGTAATTAGTGACCGAAAGCTTAATAGTAATATTAAATAATTGGAAATATAAATTTGGTTATAAAGAGTTTCTATGAATCACTCAGTCTGAAGCAAAAACTCGTTTTCTGCTATCGTTCACTGAAATAATATAAAATAAAGCAAATTAATAAAAAAGTAGTCTATTAGCTGATAGATTAAATATATCTTGAGTTTACATGTGATCCGTTTGATATACGGAATTCTAATTGAAAACTTTTGAGCAAATTTGAGGAGGTTTATAGCCCATGAGTCTATTTGAGCAGGTTTGAGCCCAATTTGGTTTATTAGACCTGTCTTCAATATATATTATGGGCAGACAAGAGGGAATAACAATATATGAATCATGTTTCAAAAATGGCGCAGAAAGATAAATCAGGGGTTAAATCTTTAAACTTAAGGTAATTTTTAAAAATTTTTACTTTAATCCCAACTTTGTATTATTTTATTTATTGTTATATATATTGAATACCAATCCGGGCCCATATTATTAGGATTTTAGCATGACCAAAGCCAATAATTTATCGAATTAAGCCTGTATCTCTCTAAATTCCTTGAGCCTCAGCCATGAGCTTGGAGTTTCGCAATTCCTTAAGGCTATGTCTGAAGCATAGGTTGGCTATACATAAGCTTTCCTGGTCTGGGCCTGGCCTGTGCTTATCGCTATATACCACCAAAATTATTAATAAACAATTTTCACAATAAATAGTTAATCAAATATTTAAGTATTCTTTTAGTTTTAAAAAATATGTATCTTGACAATTTAATTATTTGTGGTAAATATATTTACCAAAATACAATTATTTAAAGTTTGAAAATTATATCCAGTTTAATTTGAAACATTGCAATATTACAAAAATAACTTTAATTATATCCTGATACATTTAACCAAAATTATTTATTGGTGTTACTAAAGTCATTTGTCCAAAAACATTATGACACGTTGATGTACATTTTGGTCCGGAGATGAGTCTGGTGCAAAACTCATATTTCCATTTATTCACACCTTTACCTGTGCAGCCAAACTGATCGGTAGAATAAACACAAAAATTGTAGAAAGAATCACCTTTACATATGCCACCTGTTATCTCTCCAACGTCATAATCAACCATATTACCTATAGAGATTATATTAAATTACTTGAATGTTCTATTAATTAGACCAAGAAAAGATTTTTGTCTCTACAGTAGCCAATTAGGAGATTCTGACACATACAGCCGTCATCATTTAAAAAGGGCCACTGTGTGCTATCTTTATATCAAGTCCATATAATTGTCATAAATATTTTTATTTGAAGCAAAATTCTTAATACATAATTAATGTCGTGTCAGTCCATCCGACTTATTAATTACTTGTACATAACGATTAGGCATAGATAAAACTAATGTCTCAAAAAGTTCTTTCCTATTATCCAATAAATCCCATTTTTTAAAAATATTTCATCTTTGTATTTTTTAAAATTGGAATAATAAATTCATATTAATCAACGTAAATATCATGCCAATTAATATCAAATTTAAATGAATTAATCGATATTAAATTTTTGAAATTTAATACAAATATTTGCCTAAAATTCCATACTCTAATTAACATTCAATACCAGTTCATTCTTTTACTTATATTGAATGTTAAAGATATTGAACATTAATATAAGAAAATATATGACAATTACTGTATAGGTTTCAATGAGACTATTTGTGACAATTATATGGACTTAATATAAAGGTAGCACACCGTGGCCCTTTTTAAATGATGACGGCTGTATATTAATAATTGTACAAACTTTTAGTCCTCTTATAATATATTGTATACAAAGGTTAGAGCCGCTCATTGCGTGAAATCCTCAGTTATGCACCTAAACTTGTGTTCGTAAATATGACTTATGCTAATTGATTTGCATTTGAAACCAAAACAAAATTCAGCAATTATTTTGTGATTAAAATTTTTTTTCCAAAAATCTAAAATTTTTCCAAAAAATCTCAAAATTGGCTATTATTTTCCATAATTTTATAGTCAAAGGTACTAATTTTTGTATAAATCCGTTTGTCATTCTATTGTTTTTGTTCTTTAAAATAATTAAGGAATTTAAATCCGAAATGTCCCGCAACTTAGTGATCGGGTTAAATACCTCAAAACGATTTGTGAAATGTGTCATATTCTACATAAAAGTAGAATATTTTTAAAGAATTCTATAAAATTTTTGTAAAATACATTCAAATTCTGTAATTTGGAGAAATGCACATTCCACTTGCCTTTATCCTTTAGCAAAAATCAGATCCCTCTCACCTTTGATCCTGGGAGAAATTCCTGAAAATATCATTTTTAAAATAGTAAAGTAAAACTATTCAGTGATTAAAGACATCAGAAATTTAATGGATTTAATTCAAATAATTAATGTTTTTAAGATAATCAGAATAAGTAAAAATAAACAAATTAAAAATTAGTTCAATGTGAAAAAATTAGATAAAAATTTATAAAAAAAGTTTATAATTTAATTTTGATTTAATAAAGTTTTCTTAAATTATAATTTTTTGGTTTTATCTGTTCCTGAATTTGATTGAATGATTGTCTTATTTTAAATAAAAAAATTGTTTCAAAATTATTAAATTGTTTTCAATTTTGTTTCAGTTTTTTTTATGAAATCATTTATTAAATTGATTTTTCCGTTTGATTAAAGCCAACAAAAATTCAATTATATTGTCAGATAAGCCAATAGTTTATAGACTATAAGACTATAACCTCTAAACAAAAATCAATTAATACTTTGTTTTTAACAGATTTTAAAATCTTTTTCATTCTTTACAATCGATTATTTTTAGGGCACTTTTCTCGTTTAAACTTTATATATATTTCTACATTTAATTCATTTCCATTCGAATGGATTTTGTTTTTGGATATTGTTTTTTCACAATTTCTTGTGAGACTCTCATAACGATTATTATTGTTTTAAGTGTCAAAAAAGGAAACGCATAGAGAACTGACTGACTTAACAGTAAATTGTTGTTAACATCATATAAGAGAAGAGAACTGTAAGAAAGGCTACATTTTTTACCTAATGATGCATTCACTGAATTAACGATTATTTGCTGAAAAATCACTTCGTTTTTAGTGGCTGTTCGACAGCACCGACGGCACCACTTCTTCCAGAGTTTCTTTGTGTTGTGTATTATGTTTTTCTGGTGTATTGGCATGACTTACTGCAAGTGCTTGTAATTGATATTTTATATAACAAATAGCGTTAAACTTAACTTCACTTCTCTTCTCTCCCTTTCTCTCTCATAAATTGTTGCCTCTTTTCAGTTTCACAACACATAGAAAAACAAAACTCTCACTCATTTTCTCTCTCTTTTCACTTTCTTTACGCTCACATTCATTCGCAATATCTTGTATTTTTTAAAATTATATAACATATATATATATATATATATATATATATAGGAAGAAGAAGTAGAAGAATAAAATTTATGTCTAACAGTGAAGATTAGGAATAAAGAGTAGAATATAAGTGGCGTTCACTTTAGATATACATTATATAAAAGTTTTCTATAAAATATGTTTTTTAACGCATTAATCATTGAAAATATAAAAATTGATTGTATTTAATGCGAATTCATTAATCAAAAAATAAATTATATAAAACTTAATTTTTATTTGTCGTTAAACTGCTTATTGAAATTCCAAGATATTTATGAAAAGTGAAGGATATTATTATGACTAATCAAAATGTTCTGGAATAGTATGCCGACTAATTAAAACTTCTTATAGTTTATGAGTATTTGAAACAAAAATAGTTAACCTTCAATAAAAATATGAAGAAATGAGGGGTAATTTGTGTATTATTTTATGAAACGACTATTTTGGTTGAAAACAATCTTTTATTCGGAATAACATTAGAATTTCATTCTTTGAGAGAAAATCTAAGTTTGATTTAGACATTGAAATCAAATGAATGAATGTGTGAATGGTTTATATGTCTGGTCTATAGACTCTATGCAATTGTTTTAATGGATACGCCACACAAGAATTGCAATTGAATTTATATTAAGAATGTTCAATCTTTATGGAGCGGAACAAGACTTACTCAAATAACTGGATATTTCACATATGAAACGACATTTCACTGTTTTTTTCGCGTCTGAAGAGTGCTTCGGTAGCACTTTATATAAGTTTTGGCTCACATTTTTAGGGTCTGTGAATGTTGTGAAATGTGGCGCATTTATTTCAATGAGGCAATGAGCCACTCCACTCATCCGCATTTTATGTCCGTCCAAACAAATATTCTTTGATCAAAAAGTTGTGCTCTCTTTCTCTTTCCTTTACTTACTTTTTTATTTCACTCCCGAAAAACATGACTTATAATGCAATTACTGTTCTTTCTATACTCAACGATGAAAAGAGAATTTTTCAGTTGAAAAATCAAAAATAATTTGCTATAAATACTGCTGTTCTTTATATAATGTGTGTTTAGATATAAACGAATCGTTTGGTATCAGTTTTAATAGATTTTTTGTGCAAAACTGCGTAACTTTTTTATGATTATTCTCTTCTCCTTTTTTTTTGATTATGAATTATAATAGGATTTCGAGGAAAATATTTTGATTAAACAAATTATCGTTAAAAGAGAGATATATTTTCTTATTCCACTGTTATATTAGAGTAATAGTAGAGCAATGAATGTGTGACCGATTTGATTATGATTTGCAGATGTTTTCATTTTTCTGTTTGAATAAGAAAACAATTTAGAGCTCAAATTTTTCAAATATTCTTTGCTAAACTATAAACATAAGTAGTAATTCAGTAACACATTTACTCCATTCTCTTTTGAGCCCATTTTTGCTAATGAGTAAGGATTTTGTAAATTTTTATTTCTTTTGGGCATTTCTTTGAATATATAATCAGTTTTAGTCTATAGTCCCTAAAAATACATTAAACAAATGCCTCGAATTATAATCAAAATTAAATGATTAGTTGAATGCGAAATAAAAAAGTCTTAGTTTTGAATTTTGGTTTAATGAGAGAATTAGAGATTTAGTTTTCTCACGAATACTCGCAAAAAAGCACCGCATTTGTAGACATAGTGTAGTTTAGAATACTAATGAATTTTAGTTCAATTAAAAAGTAAAATTTAAGAATGAAATTGAATTCAGAAATGGCAAATTAAGGGATTTGGCCTAATATAAGTTGAATTTTAAAAATATAAAACCCATCCTATGAATTGGACACAATATAAAAGCAAATGCAGCCAAAGGCATAATTTAATCTAGAAGAAATCAGTTAATAAGGAGAGGAAAATCCCAAACATATACTTTTTTTATTCGCACTAAAACTAAATCTCTTGTTGTGAAGTAATTCTGTTTTATTTTTGAAATATATAGCCTTTAATTATTAGATTTGAATCTAATGTTTAGTTAGTCTGCCTATCGTTAATAAATCTGTGTTTTGTCTGAAAGTGAAACTAAAGCTACAGAATATTATGTCATTAATTGGGAAAAAGTAGAGAAACCCCTGACATATAATGAACACTCGACTGCATTGTGTCGGAACGCAAATGATTACAAAATTTTTAACGAGCGAATTAAAATTCATGGTTTTTGCTTACATGCGATGAAATAATTGTCATTTTTGTCGTTCTAGTGATGACAGATGGAAGATATATAGAGACAATCAGTTTAGGAGATAAACAGCCCATACTATCAAATGCTATACAGAAATCTGAAAATATTAATATCAAAACGACGGAAAACATATTACAAAACATAAGTTTAAATAACAGGAAACAAAATGTCAGAATTTTTAATAAAAATAAACAATTATAGAGTTTTTGGTATATAATTGACAATGAATTTCAATCTCAATTGTAATGAACAGTTCAGCAGTTTTTGACTTCTATTTCCATTAAATAAATTTCATGTATTCCTTGTATTCCCTGTTATTAGTAATTCCTGTCCTCTCTTTTGCATACAATTTATTCATTTTTGTGCTTCAATTAAATATTGAAAGCATCAGTTGTTATGCGATATATCAAAAGGAAATAATTTTCATATATTTTTATTATTTTTGCCTTTAATTCATTTTATTTTTAGCATAACTTAAATAAATGGACAAAACGAGAGAAATTTGTTTTAGCCTATCGTTTCCGGTACTGACTATTACTGGATTTTAATCATATAAAATAGACACTAAACCTATAGTTTCCTCTCATCTAAAATATCATTAGTTTTATTACAAGTCATTGATTAACTTTATTATAATAATTATGAAACGTTTGGCCAAAAGTAGAGATTCGACAGGCAGTGAAGCGCAGACTATATTAGCCTTACGTTTGTAACAATATTACAATTTTTTCTATACCTCTATAGCAACAAATATTATATATTATTTTTCATAATTTATAACATAATTTTGTTAATTTATAAGTTAATTGAATTAATATCTATGCAATACATTAGCCTAATTGCAATATATGGCTCTTTTCGGTTCACTCTATTCTCGTTTAGAGTTAGAAAATAGACTTTTTTGTGAATCACTTTTCTATTTAACTATGAATTAGAGTTCGTTTCAAATATCGATGTCTACACAGTCTCCGCTCTAATTAATCAGCAAAAAAGATTGAACTAGTAATTTTTTTATTGAAATTTTAAAAAATAAGTATTTTAAAAGCCAATTTCTTTACATTAAATTTATTGTATATTAAGTTACTATTAGTTATATACAGAATATAAAGAATATAAACACTTTGCGCGAAAATCACGGCTTTAAAGAAAAAAGTTCTTCTTTTAAAACTCCTGAATATATAAATACAATATAGAGAAAAAAGCACTTAAAAGTTTTTGAAAGTTTACTCAATTTTTTTTTGCTTTAAATATAAAAAATGTTTTTAAAACAAAATTTAGAATATCTTTTATACAATATATTCATAAATAAGACTTAAATAAAGTACTTTTTATTCATTTTAAGTTTTCATTCGGTGGTCAAAAAAATTGAAGAGAAGAATAAGTAAAAGTATTAACTGAGAAAAAATCTTTGGCTGTCGTTAAAAACAGTTGGCTGTCTGTGCTGTTAGTGTTTGGATGTCATTCGGACGCATATATCTCCATCACATTATCACTATCTAAAAGCATTCTTGTGTTGCATAAAACTTGTTTGAAATGGTCTTTCAATATTATTTTGCTCTTATTTCTACTTAAAGCCAATACATTTAGCATTCGATGCGTGAATACATCTCTCTCTCTCTCTCTCTCTCTCTCTCTCTCTCTCTCTCTCTCTGCTCTCTCTGCTCTCTCTTTATATCTATTTTTCTTTTTCAAACTGATGGCAATAACGAGTTTCCATTAACTTTCTCTCTCAGTGTCTGTCGTTCAGTATATCTCTTATTCTATTTTACTGTTTTGTTTAGTTTTGTTTTCTGTTTCTACTGTTTCACACAAATTGAGATTTACTACTAATTTAGTGCTTCAGAAGTACAATCACAGCCAAAACGTATTGTTTGTGCTGTAAATTCTAATTATATTCTAATTTTATATATATTTTGATTTTATAGATATTCTAATTCTAATTAAAATCTCTGAAAAAGCGAATGAAATCACAAATTTTCACAAATTTTCTCCAAAAAGATTTCTATTAAGATAATAATGTGAAAGCTTTTATGAATTAATTAAACTTCTTAATGAAAAATAATTTTCTGAATTAATTAGTCTTTTATTTACACAAAACTATATGAGCGCTAATATAAGCCCTAACGCTCGTTCTCCTGATTTGCGTCAACTCATCTCTAAATTGAAATTTTAATTTGCAATAAATTATTTTTGTGTAGACTTTTCTCAAAAGTGAATTAGTTTTAATAGAGAGAACAAAATATTCCTATTTTTTATTATTCCAGGAATTAGTCTTTAAGTATGACTCATATGATTGTTGTTATATTTAAATTTATGCCAAAATTATGTTATAAATGTTGTGCACTATTCTCATGAGAAAATGCCATTTCATTTAAAAGGATTTGCTTCAAAAAACATATACCGACCGACACAACCGAATGGCGAGTTTAGTGAGAATTCCGGTTAATAGTGAACAAAATTAAATGTAGAATCGGTTGAGATCTTTATGTACAGGAAATTATCGGCTCCTTTGGCAAAGTTTTCTTATATATATTTTTTGTATGATTTATGTGTTTTGTTGACCAAACAATAGAAACATATATTTTAAGAATATGTTCGACAACTGTAATAATAAAAACTTTTTTATCGTTAAATGTTTTATCGGCTGTTTATGAAAAATATAAAATTTTAGAGAAACTCTATAGAAGATCATTAAATTATCAAAAGGATTTCATTTGAGCTATGCCTAAATTCAATTTGTTTATAATGTTGTACTCGTAATCTGACAAAATCACTAAACTTGCAGAATATACTTCATTCTCATAGAGCTTTTAGAGAATTTAATTAGAATTTAAGTTTTTGGACAAAAATGTTGCCGAGATTTCTACCAAACTATAGATTTTATTTCCAATTTTGTTTAGAAGCGGTTTTCTGATATTCAATACAGAATATACATCTTTGCATATTTTATAGAAATTTTACGAAAATATATAAAATTAAATTAAAATATTTTATTAGGAAGAATGAGCTGAAGATAATTATAAAAATAGATAAAATTTTATAAACATATTTTCAATCCATGTTTGACTAACAAATCAGTTATAAATTAAAATTTTAATTTCATAGCAATATTTATGTAAAATTTAATTTAGTCTAAAATTATAAAAATTTTAAACAAATTAATTCAAAATTAGATTTCAATTAAAACTCCTAGAATTATATGAACTCCAAAACTATAATCACTGTTTTTAAAATGAATTTTATGAATAGAATTTCGAAATAAAAATTAATTTAAACATTATTTTATGAATAAATTTCATAAATTGTGATAAAATTCTACTTCAATTTGAAATGAGTTACAAAACTCTACTTTTCATTAATTTGAGAACAAAAAAATAGTTTTTCTTTCTTTTTCTACTTTAATATTATAAAAGACTAATTAAATTATAAGTTGGAATAAAATTCAGGTCTGTTTATAGTGTGTCTAATAAATTAGGATTAGTTCGTAAACTTAATTTAAATATTTTTCCATTAAGTAAATCATTTGTGTTGTGTCTGTTGTTTTGCACTACTATTCGACTCAAATTAAAGACAACGAAAATAAATTTCTGGGCAATACTTCTTCAGTAACTATACTCTACTCTACAGTAACTGTATATACAAAAACAAAAAGTAGCTCTTCTTCTATGAGAAGTGGCATAGAATGCAAACTTCAAACGATAAATCTTGAATTAAGGCAAACAAATAAAAACAATAAACACTTATTCTGCTGTTGTGTTAATGCATTTACATTTACTAATGATAGGTCTGGGCCTCTAATAAGAACAAATTTGGCCGCTCTTTATTCTCTCATTAGCAAAATTGCTTTTCATAATCAGCATTATCTCTATCTCTATATTGTATAACAAGCCAAACGTCTCGTCTCTACTCCTGTTCTGTTCTGTTCTCTAGATTTATATTAAAGTGCGTTCGCATTCGCATTCAATTTCGATTATAATCTGTCTTAAAAACCTTTTGCTTTAATTAAAATAAATAATAAAAAGCACAAAATGCCCACTAATTTCAAAAGTAGAGTCTTATTTATGGAATAGTCATTAAAAAAAATTCCCAATTTATAATATACAGTAGAAACTAATTCTGTAATTCTTTAACAGACCATAAATAAAATGATAGAATATTTTTATTATTCAATTTCAATGATTAATAGCTATCAATAAAATTTGATATAAATTATATTTATTTATATTTAGTATAGTATAGTTGTGTTGTATTAAGTTTATTAATCTAATAAAATGGAAACAATTTTGATAAGTGGCAACAAATTGGAAATTTCATCGATTATTTAGAATATAATTAGAGCCCATTATCGAGAATTGCCTATTAAAGTGATTGCATTATTTACCCGTTCGTTCAGTTGACTCCAACTTATATATCATACATGAAAATTGAATAACTTATTACAATTACAATAATGGCTTACAATACATAAAATTGCTATTTCTGTCGACCAATTGTTTGTTTTTGGGCCGATTTTTTGAATTAAAAGCGAAAAACTTATTTCATAAAGTGCTTCTATAGTATTGTGTTGTCGTTCAATGTTTCTTCTGTTGGTCTCGTAATGGAATAGTTATTTTTCGATATTAGTGAACCTTTCATAATGCCTATAATGCCTGTCATATATAGTAAAAGTCCATCTCTCGTCTCAACTTCGTGTCTGAATTGCATTAGTTTTATGTTTTATTTTTCTGCTCTCCTATTCCTCTCTGCGCTCTCTCTTTCTCTGCTATTTTTCTGCTCTCCTCCTAATATATTTTCATTTCATCGGCAATAAAACATTGTGTTATTACAGAATTGAATGTTTACTTAGAGTTCATTTTCTTAACTCACTTTAATATCTGGTAATATCGCCAAAAAATCAGATATTACTAGTGATCCGATGGCTAAACAACTTTATATTAAATTTTTTTCCTTTCCTTCTTCTTTACTGTTGCCTTAATATTATATATTTTTTATATATACAATCAATTTTAAACAAAAATAACTGTCACTCTTATATTAAACTTTCCTTTTCTTTTCTGATCATATATTTCTTCACATTATTAAAAGTGTTTCATTCCTTTGGTTTAAGTGCAAGTGTTTCACGAGAGGGAGAAGAGATAGAAAAAACACAGAAAATGAAAACTATTTTAGAAAATGAAATGTTATTTATGTTGTTATGCAATCGCCTTTCTTTCCTTCTTTTCCCCTATTTCTCTCCTTTCCATTTATTGTTCACAAATCAAAAAAATTTAATTAAATCAAACGATTTTCGATCTGCAAAAGAAATTTTCCTCTTTTTCTTATCCAACAATTCCTTTAATATTGAGAAATGAATTTATTGTCAATTTTGATTTGGATTTTGATTTTTTCATTTTGTTTTTTCTTATTTTTCTAATAAAATTCTCTTCAAAACTATTTTGTAGTTTCTCTAAAAAAATAAATGATTCAAGAAATTCAAAAAATATATATAAAAATCGATTCGATTGGAGAATAAAAACAATATTATTATTTGAGGAAAAAGAGAAATAAGAAATAGAAATTCGATGGAATAAATCTGAAGTCCATTTGTATATCTGACCAAAACATTACATTCGGATATATAATCCTGTTTTGACTGTCGGAATAAAGTGTTTCACTGTTTCTGTCGGCCAATCAAATGGTCTCTATTTTCTCTGTATTTCCCAAAAGACTAATCTAAAAATGCATTCCAAATGATCTATATTTCCAATATATATATTGCGATCCGAAAAAAGATTAATACTTTATTTGACTCATATTGAGTTATAAAAACTGTCTAAAGAATATTTGAGCCATGAATTATGTAGAGGTGCTCTTAAATCAATAGCTGTACAGCAAAATGGATTGGATTTGAAGAATTTGAAAGCCATATATACACGACTCGCAAGAAATGCCAAATATTCATATATTGCACAGCAAAACATGTTTCGACTAAATTGATATGAATTTTATTAAAAAAGATTGTGTTTTCCAAATATATATATATAAATATATACGAAAAAAACTTTTCTCTACATTTGGCTAAAATTGATGTCAAAAATACGACACATCAGCTCTTATTTGATTTAAAACCTTCTTATTTTAAAACTCGAGAAATGGACATAAAATGCAATCAATTTTTCTTATATTAAATTTGTTTCCGACAAAAAAAAGAGAACAGAATTTCTGATTTTGTTTCTCAAATCGATTAACAAAATTAAATATCAGAAGAAATCGATAGAAAACATAAGTAATGTTTAGTTTGATTTGTTTGGATCTATCGATATATAAATCTTTGGCAAATAAAAAGATATTTAATTAATTAGAATACAAATTCAATTGAATTAATCAAAACAAAACACGAAAATTTCAGAAAACAATTCAATTCAATTCAATTCAATTATATCCTTCAATCTTAAGAACACTTGAATCGTATGTGAGTTGTGTTTGAAATGAAAGTTAATTAATTTGGTTCGCACTATATCTGTGACCGATTGGGGGCAGAGTTGGAGCGTTGGTGTGAGTGATGAGAGCATAGTTGCAAATATTGGTTTTAATTTGAGGCCTAAGAATAATTCATAGAATTAGAAGAAAAGGCTATTAAATAAGCACTTCAGGGATTGACGACTCACTAGTATTAGACAGAATTGAGAGAGAGATTGGCGCTAATGGAACAGAAAATAAAAAATTAATGCCTTGACGTGCAATAGTGGGCACTGTATTGCCATCTTAATGGAAACATGTCGGAGTGCAATTAGTGAGTGCCGGTCCTCTCCTCTGCTCCGATAGTGCTCTCCGATAGTGCTCTGCTCCACTCTTTCTACTCTCAAGCTCTGCCAGTTCTGGGCCGACAGTCATCTGCCGATCAGATGCGACGACAACTGAAAAACTGAATAAAACTGATACAAACGCTCTTCTAATGTATCTCTCATTCATTCCTCCATTCGTTTCATTCTTTTGATGAGCACTTAAAACATTAAAAGCATTTTATTACTGTGTCGTTGGGATAATCATTCTCTCTCTCTCCCCTCTCTCCCCTCCCTCCCCCTCCCCCTCCCCCTCTCTCTCTCTCTCTCTCCCTCCCTCCCTCCCTCCCTCTCTCC
>JAQFXN010001575.1:0-14801 GCA_034693365.1 Liacarus xylariae
AACTTATGACTCTTTCTTTCACTAGAAATCATAGAACAAACTTCTAAATTATGAAAAAGCACTAAATAGCCTATCGCACGCTGTTAACAATGACCATCAACTTATGAGACATACTATAGTCCCGACACAAACAAATGTTATATAATAATGAAAATCAAGTGCGAAATCAATTGATTTCTGATCAAATTAGGGTTGTATTCATGTTTAATAATTATTCAAGTATTCTCTAAACTAACGTAAAATAACATAATTTCACTGATTTCAAAGTAATTCAACATGAATTTGTTGAACTAAAGAAATAACCAAAAATTTACTGAATTTAGAGAAAACGCATATAATTATTAAACATGGATTAAACATATAATTAATTAACAAACCCTCAAATAGTTTAATCAGAAATCAATTGATTTTGGGTACTCGCACTTGATTTTCATTATTATAGAACATTGGTTTGTGTGGGGACTTTTGGGACAGGCTATATGAATTTATTTATTGTTATTCTTAATCAAATGCTCGAGAATTGAATTCAATTGAATACAGTAACAAATTCAAAACTATAATTCTTGAGAACAAATATAATTTAATTTTGACATAAGTTTGAATCGTCGACAGCAGGTCTACAGTTAAGGAATAAATAATAGTTATATTTCATTTAGTGCTCTAAACATCAATTAATAAGAATTATTTGTTTCATTTGACACATATATCGGATTTAAAATTGAAAGCCAATGTCAAGAGTAAAGCAGGTCTTAATTTTGAACCCAAGTTCTGAACTACATTTCAAGGGTCCGTTCAATGATATCGTCACGTCTTATCTGAAACTCACGAATCCGAGTGAACGCAGAGTTTGTTATAAAGTGAAGACAACAAACCCGAGACTCTATTGCGTTCGACCCAACACTGGACTAATAGAGCCCTTCGACAACAAAACCATTGCTCTTATGTTACGGCCCCTGGACTTAGACAACTTGAAGGATAAGCACAAACAAAAGTTTTTGGTTCAGACAGTGTATGCGCCCGAAGGAGAGGTCAATCAGGAGAAGCTCTGGAAAGAAGTAGAGCCTAAAGATGTGATGGAATCGAAACTCAAGTGTGTGTTCGACGTATCGGTCACTCCAACCGAAACGGGTGGCCAAACCTCCACCACTACTGAGACCTCAATTAATGCTAATATTTCACTCACGAATAATGTGACAATTTTACAGACAATACCTCTAATGATTGCATTCATCAGTGGTTTTATAACTGCACTTATCGTTCACTTTATTTTTGGCTAAAGTTTTACATTTATTTGATCTAAACTACTATTGACTTTAAATTTATTTTACTATTAATTCAGTCTATTATTATAATATGTGAATGCATTAAATGTGATTGTATTAAATCAAATATTATTTTTTTAAGCAGTCATTAAAAATAGAAACATAATTGAAATAATGCTATAATAACTCCGATTTGTAGAAACATTTAAAGTATTTGACATAAATTAAAATATCACATAAAATGCATTTATATTATTATTAAACAATACATTCAGTTCTCGTTTTGGGACCTCAGGTCGGGGCAGAGGGTTAGAGTGGGGTTTGGTCTGGAGAATGAAGGATAAAATAGAGAGAGGGATGAAAACCATGGGGTCTCAAATCAAGAACTGACTGTATTTCTATATTTCTTTAGTTGTAAATAATGAAAAGTTCTTTTGACCTGTCTTTCAGAAATAGCTCAGCACTCAGGGTTTCAGTGCACTGATTAATCAATAAAAGAGACTTCCACAACTATAAAAATAAGTTTAGACAACTGTAATAATAATTACATTTTATTAAAAAATTTATTAACTTTAGGAAATAAAATACATATTAATATTTAAGTGTTTATATTACAATTTAATGGTAGAATTGATAGAAGAATGTGATTATTTAGGATTAAGTGATTTAGGTTTCGATTCTAAATTAGCACAGAATGCGAATAAACTATTTAAGAGTTTAATAGATTTATTCGCTTCTGAATTGACTGTCGAAGCCGTGAATATGGGAAATATAAAGACCAAAATGATAGCCGCAGTTAAATAATACTAAATAATTTTGTGAATCAATAAAATTGGTTTGAATACAATAACAAATAATAAGAATACAGCTGTGCATCCTATAGTCATCCAAAAGCAAAGCAAGAATTTAGACCAGAATTCTATGTTATATTCATTAATCTTAAGATATATTGAATTCATTGAAGGAATTACTTTAGAAATCAAAAATATATCTCTTTTATTAGTTTCCGTTTCAATCATTGACTTATTAATTGAATTGATTTTAATTTTTAAATAATAGCATAATAGATGAAATAATGACATGATATACAAGAATATTAAAGACATGATTACCCAAAACAATGAAAATGTTGTGCATTTTAGAAAAAATTCAATTTTAAAGTAGAAAATTTTCAAAATAACCTTATCTAAACTCAGTTGAATTTTATACTTCGTATAATTGAAGACAATTATTCAAAAAACACTTATAGAAATATTGTGCAGTTAGCATGACTTCAACCTCTACGCCATCATCCGAATGTCATGTCCCTACTTGTATGTAATGAATTTGTTTCAGCTTGCTAAAAAGATGTTAAGTTTGGATGGGTTTCGTTAAGGAATAGGGTTGGCCAACCAAACCATTATACACTTTGAATTGAGCAATATTTATTTCAAAATACACCTCTATAACCACCGTTTATGCCGAGCTTGGCTATCCCGTAATGTTCCAAATCTAATTTGACAACACTATTTTTGAAGAAAATTGCAATTTGAATAAGTGTACAAAAACGGACTTTTATCATTAGTGTCTATGTGAGTGTTTTTGTTTCAGATGGAGTGTTCAAAAATGGTTTAATTATTTAATTAAGTTAACTTCATTTGATGTTTTATATTATTTTCTATTAAATTTTCATTTACTAATTCCTCTCATTGATGGTATCGAATACGACAAACTCGAACTTTTATAACTTCTCGCGAACAATAAGGAGATTATAGATTCGCTTATATACTGTACATATTAGAGATTCAAGTTTTGAACCATTCCCTTAACCCTTATGGAACCCTTAAGGGAAAGGTTGAAGATTTTTTTGTTAAGAGAAGGGAAAGGTTGAACAAAAAATTGGGAGTGTTGAGAAAATATTTTTATTCAATGGAAGGGAAGGGCTGAAAAATTTTACATAAGGGAAGGGAAAGGTCGGAAGATTTTAGAAAAGTTTGGTACATATTAGTCAGGGGTAGCCAAAGGGTATAACCTAAATACCCTTATATAAGTACATAAGTATAAATACCCTTTGCATTTTTCAAATTTGGGAATTTTGTATAACCTCCCCCCCCCCCTACCTCTCTGTCATTTTGAGAACGAGTTTTAGTGTATCGCCTTATTTTTATATTATTTGACTAATCTGTGAAAACAGTCAAATATTAGTTTAAAATGAATACTTAGTCATTGATAGAAATTCTTTATAATAAATTTTTATTTCAAATCGTTATAACCAAGCCTGTCGCCTAATCTTGTCTTGCAATAGTATCTCTGCACATGCGCGCACGTTTGTATGAATGGCAGAATTATAATGTCAGCAGCACTAGTGATATAAAATACCAAATCCATAGTTTGGGAAAATGAAAGAAACTGAAACATAATTTCTATTAACAGATAATTTTCATTTTTTTATAATTAAAAATGAAATATTGTTTTCTTATGAAATAATTAGTTAATATACCCAATCATTGATTATGGCATTTGTTTATATGGTTTCACTTATAAAATACATTATGAAAGGATTGAAAATTTGATCAGAAGAGCCGCAAAAGAAATTGATTCCACAGAAATGGATATAAAACAATTGTATCGAAAGCTAAATTGGTTTTCATTTCAGGCGAGGAAACAGTATTTTTCGGCGATATTTATCTATCGCTGTCTCAACGGTCTCTCTCCTAATAAATGCAAAGACTTCTTCAAAATTAAAGTCATCTATTAGGACGAGAGGAACAGTTAATAAACAATTAGAGCTAACCATTCCTGGTTCGGTCGCTTTTAAAAATACTATTTTTTATTCTGGAATACTATTGTATAACAGTATAGATTTAAATATTAGGAAAAATCAATATTTTCTTTCATTTAAAAAGAATTTAAAACATTTTGTCATTAATACTTAAATTATTCTTATTTTATTTAATTTTATTTTTAATTAATATTTTATATATATTTATATTTATAATTGTTAACTAACACGGCTTTACTGGAAATCAGCTTCGGTTGAGTGAAATCCGTGTCTAAACAATAAATAAATTCAAATTCAAATTCAAATTTTGAATTTGGATATTATGACTTTGGGGATTTTGTTCTTGGGGATTTTGAATTTGGGGATTATGAAGTAGTCCCACAGTGGAGAATCATTTTAAACTGAACGGACAAATGCTTGATTCTTACTCATTGGCTTTGAGTTTTAATATTAAATTAATCTCTAACCGAAAGATTAACATTAATATCAAATAATTCAAAATAAAAAGTTTGATATAAAGTTTGATATGACTGACTATATGTTCATATTTCATGTTCAAGTTAATATTTTAGTAATCGGTCACAGCTTAATCAAACATAAAAACTGAAAGATAATGAGTAAAAGTTTATAATGATTCTCCACTATATCTGGACTATTCACATAATCCAAGCATTAACAAAAATATATCATATGTTAAATTTTATATACAAAACTTATTAATATAATTTCAATATTTGTATAAGAAATAAGCTTTTTATTGGAATATTGAACTTAAATAAAAAACTATTTTAAAACCCAACTAAACTTTTAATAATATGATATATCAAATGTGTAAGAATTTTCAAATAGACTGAATAAGTCTGAAATTTTATCCGTGATATAAGCTATATTTACACTAGCCAGTATCTTAAATGGCAACCGCTACTGGCGCTTCAGTAGCAACAGTAATGTTTTTTAAGAACGACGATTATAACTTATACTTATACAAAAATTGAGAGGAACACAAAAAATGGCAAAAATGTAAATTAAAATGGTACAGCACTGATAGCACCGGCAATACAACGACAACACCACTGGTCTTAAGATTTTATATTTACATCAATTTAATTAATAAAATATTGTTTGAATCCAATAATTATTTATTCAATAATTGGTATAATAATGTTTTCTCAATATATTTGATAAACAGATATTTTGAATGACTACGCAACTGCTGTACAGATTTAACACAAAGTATTTGAACCCTTTCTTAATGGTTGCCAATTAAGCGATTGTCTACATTGTACACAATTACAGTAGCTCTCTCTCTGTCTCTCTCTCTCCCCTCTCTCTCTCTCTCTCTCTCTCTTTCTCTCTTTCTCTCTCTCAGGTTTTCTGATTATAAACTTTCTATAACTAAATATTTTATAAGTTATTTGATTTTTTGTTCTTCACTGAAATTCATTAATGACCTTGGTAATCAAGTTTTTATTATTATTCCGAAAAGCAATCTTTAGTATATTAAATGTTTTAAACTAGATCTTATTTTACACCCTATAGAAAATAGATTTTAATAAATAAATAAATATCTGTTATCTGAACAATAATAGTAATTTTTTAAATTAAACTTTCTACTTTTCAATGATATCGAGATCAAAAAATTAGAGTTTAAACTTCATATTACATTCATTAATTAAATTTTCAATTTTGTGAATAACTCTTAAGCGATTGAAAAATGGCAAAAATTTCTGTCCAATTATTATCCCTACTGTTTGGCATCGGCTCTTGGATTGCCATCACTGGCCTATGGCTTGAGATACCAGTAGTGATAAATCAATTGCCAGAGCACTGGTCACTGGCGGCGGACATGAATTTTGTCATACAATTAGCTAATGTAGAAGTACTGGTCTACTACCTGTGCGACAGATTTAATTTGATCAACGAAGCGAATGCCTCTCATCTCTTATTATTCATTGCTTTTATTTCATCAATCCTTTTGATTACGAGTTGGAGTAAAAGAATTTATATATTTAATAGTGAAAGATCTGTGCCGTTATTTGTGACCACATTTGGTTTGGCACTATTTGATTGTACCTCTTCGGTGACATTTTTGCCATTTATGGCCAGATTTGATACAGTTTATTTGATACCTTATTTAATTGGTGAATGTAATCAATTTTAAATAATTTATTAGCATGTGTAAATAGAATTTTTTAATGAAATTGATCAAATGTAGAATGTTGGAAATAATCAGATATCAATAGTTGTTTGCTCATTATTTATTTAACTATGCGTTTCTTAACTATTTAAGAAATATATCCTGAATATATTTGGCAGTTTTGCTTAGTTTTGTAAAATTTAATATAATATTTAAAAACTTCAAATATATTGCAATAATAGAACATTATGTAAACAGGAAGAAATTTGAAATCTTATATGGATTCGCATTTTTTAAAAAAAATTAAAATAATATTCTATATCCATTTTCTTGATGGTTTATTGCTTTAGTAATGAAAATCTTAAATGTTGTAATTTATTTTATATCTTTATTTATTTCAAATAGGTTTGAGTGGTTTTATTCCAACAATATTTGCATTAATACAAGGCGTCGATGAAACGGAATCATGTGTTTTAATAAACAATACAAATTCTAGTAATTCACCCTATAGTAACAATACCCGGATAATAAAAGAGCCAAGATTCTCTGCTGAGATATTCTTTTCATCTATATTAATAACCACCTTGCTAAGTTCGTTGGCTTTGGATTTGCTTCAAATATTGCCGGTTTCTAAACAAGAGAGTAGTAACATTTATAGTATGCCGCATACTTTTAACATGGGGCAGTGATTCGGGGAGTCATTGACTTAACATGGGGGAGGGTTTCGGTGCGTAACTGACTTAAGCACCTATTCCACACAATAGAGTGCTATAGGAAAGCGTTGATTTTCCCCCACTCTGACCCCCTCTCAATACTTTGACTATAGAGAAACAGAGTTTCGCCTTCATTCCGACACTTTCTCAATACTTTGACAATAGAAAAGCATAGTTTCGCCCCTATTCGGACCCCCACTCGATACTTGGACTATAGAAAATCAGAGTTTCACCCCCTATATCGACCCACATTCAATACCTAGATTATAGGAAAGCGGTGTCTCACCCCCATTCCGACCTCCACTCAATACTTGCACTATAGAGAAGCAGTGTTTTACCCATATTTAAGGTGTTAATTGTCCCAACACAATAGGCTACTGTCCAGCACATGGTGACTGCCCAGTACATGGTCACTGCCCAGCACATGGCCACTGCCCACCACATGGCCACTGCCCACCACATGGCCACTGCCCACCACATGGCTACTGCCCACCACATGGCCACTGCCCACCACATGGCCACTGCCCACCATATGGCCACTGCCCACCACATGGCCACTGCCCACCTCATGGCCACTGCCCACCACATGGCCACTGCCCACCACATGGCCACTGCCCACCACATGGCCACTGCCCAACACATTGCCACTGCCCAACACATTGCCACTGCCCAACGCATTGCCACTGCCCAACACATTGCCACTGCCCAACACATTGCCAATGCCGAACACATTGCCACTGCCCAACACATTGCCACTGCCCAACACATTGCCACTGCCCAACACATTGCCACTGCCCAACACATGGCCTCTGCCCAACACATGGCCACTGCCCAACACATGGCCACTGCCCAACACATGGCCACTGCTCAACACATGGCTACTGCCCAACACATGGCCACTGCCCAACACATATCCACTGCCCAACACAATAGGCCACTGCCCAACCCATGGCCGTCTGTACAACTCTGTAAGCTTTTCTTATATGTGAAATCTTCGATAGTTTCTAAAGCATCGATTATCGATACTATCGAAGATTCTCCTATACTTTGCCATAACGATAACGATATTTTGCAATAAATCAATATAAAGAGCGGAGAATATTGACAAATCAAATAGCAAAATGCACACAACAATTCATGAATTGTCTAGTGATGTTCCACTTCCAAAGTTTGATTTGTTTGGAGTGCCTCCCACTCAATCAATGATTGAGAATGATTTGGTGACAGAATATAGACCTATTACCACTGTTGACCCTAGTTCCTTCATACAAATTGAGATACAATCAGCTATCGATGAATACATTGACTTAGAAAAACTTTACTTTTACTTAAAAGTTAGGGTCAAGAAGAATGAATCAGCCCCTATTACCGATTGGAATGATGTTAACCCAACAAACTATCTGCTACATTCATTAATAAAACAAATGGATATATTCATTAAAGATAAGCAAATTTCTACGAATTCGCTAACTTATGCATACAAGGCATATCTAGAAGCATTTCTTGGATTTGGATTAGATGCCAAAAATTCACATTTAACAAGCGCCCTCTGGTATAATGATGAAGGAATGAAAAAAGACTACATTTTCTGAATTGAGCTCAGAACTTAGAGAATATGCTAAACTGGATTTGTTTGTAGATTGCATTCAGATTTATCATTTTAAGGAAGAAGTCTTTTGTGCAAAACAAAACTGACTATACGGTTGCTGCTGAATGAACCGAAATTCTATTTAAATTCCATGACATTTAAGCCTGAATTAAAGTTTTTAGACGCTGCCTTGCGTGTCCACCGAGCTAAAGTACCTCAATATGTAGTGGACGGTCACACTGCAGGATTGAAAAATGGGAATGCAAAATATCCAATTACCATATCTAAAGTAAAGACGGTTGCTATTAATAGTGGTTCCTATGATGCAAATATAGACTATATCCATATTGGGCAGCTACCCCGAAGAATATTCATTTGTTTTGTTGATAATGCAGCTTACAACGGAGACTATATACTAAATCCTTATTATTTTAAACATTTCAACATTTCATCGCTGGCTGTATACTTGGATGGAGTACTACACACGTCAATAGCAATTACTCCAGACTTTGGAAAGAATTTATATCAAATTGAAATGAATTCCTTATTTGAGGCATTAGATATGAAGAATGGAGCATCAATTTTTAAATAAACAGAAACAATTACAACAAAGGAAATACAATCTTTGGTTTCAAATTTGCCCCTGATTTAACAAGCGGCTATGGCGCAATCGGCCATTTGAATCCAGTAAATCCAATCACAGTTTTGATCTATTGTGAATTTGATAAACTATTGGAAATTGGCATTAATCGTAACTCTGCAATTGATTTATTTTAATTACCTCATCACAAGAGCTTAAGGATAAGCTTAAAATATTGAAGAATTTTTAGGCGTTTTCCACTGTAATTTTATCCCCGAGATTAATGTATTTATTGCTTCATTAATAATAAACACTAAACCATTGCGACATAGTGGGGAACATTGGGTGGCAATATATATATATGAGGATGGATTGGGATCGACTCCTATGGTAATTGGCCGCAAAAGATTGAATTTGTGGCATTTTTGAATTATAATTGCCCCATCGGATGGCAGCACAGTCCAACTCTATTGCAGGGGCGATCATCAATAAAATGTGGCGTATTCTGTGTGTTGTTTGTATATTTGAAATCACAGAGCATGACAATGTGCGAAATAATTTCGTTTTTCACAGACGATAAATACGAAATCAATGAGGAAATTATCCGTGACTTCTATCAAAGACTATAAAAAGGATCCACATTTCGTCTAATGTTCTTGTTGTTGTTGTGAAAAATGGAATCTATTTGTGCTATCATTGATGTTCAAGGCTTTGTGGAGGAAGAAGAATTTATTCCACTAGAACTAGCCTATACTGATTTGAATGGAACAATCAAGAGCTATGATATTGGGACAGACATAATATTTCGTGAACTATCAGTTAACGATAAAATTACTAATCTATATCTAATGGACTATACAACCGGACTAACAACCCGAGGAACAGAGGGCTGCATTCCGAAAGAGAAATTTAAAATATTTTTGGCAATGATGTACGGAAAATATAGTACTGTGGCTAAAGTCAACTTTGGAATCAAAAACACTCAATTAGGTCAACTCTTGGACTCGATTGGCATCCCCTGGATTGAAATAAAGTCACCTTGTTTGCACATGGTTGTTAAATATTATAAAACGGAATCGGAATACAATCGCCATGTTCTCAATGAAGACGGCAAATGCTCTATAACAAAACTTGAATTGTTGAAGAACTGGATATTTGATTCAAAATATTTACAAGATTTAATATAAATAAAATGTCAGATATACTATGTAATTTTTTTCGTATAATTTCGTATGTTTTAACATTTCTAGTTATAAAAATATTGAATACAAGAATATTGTTGCTTTTAAAAACAATGAATATATATGGTTTTTCATTATTATGTAACTGTAACGAAACTAAAATTTTTGATGATCATGCAAAATAAATGATTTTTAAAATACTGTATTTATGAACAATAATTTTGATTTCAAACTTATTTTCAAATTACTAGAGTCTGTTACTGCTAAATAATGTTTTTCAGAGTTGAAATCACTAATACTGTAATTGAGGTGTGTCTTCTTATTAGCTCGATCTACAAATAACCTAATTATACTATTTGTAATAAATTCTTCTCTTGTGCGTAAATGTTGTATAGTCTCATTGTGAAAGACTATATAATGTAACATTAGGTTAGCGACGGTGTCTCTTTCATCCTTATGGTAAGCATCACGATGAAAATTAAAGATAAAATAAATAGTTTTCTTTCTAATTTGTATCTTTATAATTCCGCGATAGGCTGATAGAATTGCAATTTTCAAATGTCCGTCAACGTAATAATATGAAAAACCGTTATATCGTGACATTAGTTTATCGTCAAATTCTTCATTCTTGATTGTTTTATAGTAATCAATTAAAGAATATTTATCAATATTCAAAGCTTTGTTCATACATGGATCTAATAAAAATGTTGATGTCAAAGTTGATGTAAATAAATGATTAATGTTATCGAGCAGATTTGACCCAATAATATTAGGATATGACCTCATATCGTGTGATAAAACACGCAAATATTTTAATTTTGGCAAATATATGAGCATTATTTTCAAATCACTTCCTTGCCAATACATTGGCCCGTCAAGAATTAGAAAGTTAAATTTTTAAATTACTTCAAGTTTTTTTTCATCTATTTGAAAATTTAACCATATTATAGAAAAAGTTGCTAGTATAGCCAAATGTAAGTCTTAACGACGTTATTTCCTTGGCATTGAAATATTTTGTTAGCCTTATTACGGCCACAGTAATCATAAAAGCTTATACAATTCAATATTCTAATTCTTTTAATGTTGGATGGAATTTGGTCCTTCTCCATATCTAGCAACGGTTCTTAAATTGCCACCATATAGCCAATATTTTTTATTTCCTTTAAATATTTTAATTCGTTTATTAAATATCTGCGAGTTTCACGACGATAAGCCACATCAATATTCAATGTAGTCACATATTTAACGGAATAATGGAATAATAGATGGAATGGGATGTAAAGAGAGATTTTTTCAATTGCAATTTATTTTCAATTGCGTTACACGTTCAAACATAAGGCGATTCCATTGGCGACAAACACCACGCATAATAAACTGCGTCTCCACATCAAAATAACGAAATAACTCTGTACATTCATCGTCGCCGAAGCGAGAAAAAGAATCACATTTATAGTTATGTTTGTTTTTTCTATTCATTTCTAAAACTTTTGATAATTTTATATTCCTTTTATAGTCAATTGTATTTTATTACTCATGACATCAATCAAACCCGTTTGATGCTTAGGATAACGTTTTGAATACGTTTTATTTATTTTATTTTTAAACTAATAAAAAATGCTGACAATTGTTGTGTGTTTATTTTTCATGATAATAGTTTTGATAGTGCCAATTATGCCAAGAAGATCCCCAAATCAACTATTTCGCGTTTACAACAAAAGGAAAAGATCGAAATCCGAATATCTTGTGATGATTTGCTACAGATTGCGGTATTCTCAATTACGGCAACTTGGGGTACTTTTGGACAACGCTGTTCTCGCTGAAAATATATTGAAAACAAAAGAAGTTGTTGTCGATATCGATATTGGAAACAATAATCAAGAAATTGTTCATGATTTTATCAAAGATTATATTATGAATTTTTGTACTCAGAATGATATTGTAAAACTAGATAATCATATTTATAAAATAAGAATAATGTAATTTTATTGTTTATTAAATATTTTAATACAATTAGTATTGATTAAATATACTGATTTTAAAAATAATGTATTACAAATATGGATAACATGTTTTTAGATATTTAATTCAATCATTTCAAACTCTTCCAACATTACTAATAAATCAATATGAATACATAGAGTCTCTAAAGTATTCATGTAAATATAAGCGTTGAATAGTCATTGTGACAACTGTGAATTGAAATATTCTTTCTTTCTTTTTATACGATTTTGTTGCACCACTTCTTTGCTCGTATTTGTTGCTTTAATCACACAGCCTTGGGTTATTCGCTTCTCTAATGATTTGTTATCTTATTCTAACTGAATTCGGTCTTCTCCTCACTCAACAATCTCTTGATCTCCTTGACGATGCTAAACTACTTCTAGTTCGCCCGCTCGATCCCGAACTACTTCTCGGTCTCCCTGAAGACCCGGAACTACATCTTGTCGCACCTGACGAAGCTGAACTGGGTCGATTCCTTCAGGATACCCAGTATTCTCTTTTACGGTTAGTACATAGATCATGTAAGTGAAATTTAATTCTATTACGGAGGAGACAGATTTGACACTGGGCTCTCATAGGAGTGTTTACATGACCAATTGGTACATCTTTCTCTCTGTTTTCATAGTTTCCATTGTCTTGAAATTGCGATCATCCTTTACAATTTTGTTTTGTTTTCACAGGTGTCTCTTCTTTGTTAATAAGTTTTTTATAACTAAACTGTTTCCTAGTGTAAACTTTAATCCAATTATTGGATCTTTTTTGAGGATCTTGATGGTCCGACCATTTGTTTAAAAATACAATATCTGATAAATTCTAGTAATATGTCTTTTATTAAAATTCTCATATCATAAAAGCTAACAGACTATCGAAGATTTTAGATATCTTGCGACATATTAATACTTATTAAAATAATAATATGCCGCTAACAGGCATACTTATGCCCCTAGTGGGCATATTTTCGACTATAATATACCGCATAGCGGCATACTTATGCACCTCTGGGGCATATTTACGCCCCATAGGGGCGTACGGGGCTTCCCTGTTATTTAAAATATATCGAAAGCTTAAAATCGAAGCTTACAGTGAAAAAGCTTACATTCAACCAATCAAAGCTTTAGACTATCGAAGATATCAATTATAAGAAAAGCTTACACTGTAGTGGAGAAGTCTAGTGTGTTGGGCAGTGGCCTATTGTGTTGGGCAGTGGTCTAGCGTGTTGGGCAGTGGCCTAGTGTGTTGGGCAGTGGCCTAGTGTGTTGGGCAGTGGCCTAATGTGTTGGGCAGTGGCCTAGTGTGTTGGGCAGTGGCCATGTGCGGGGCACTGGCTATGTGGTGGGCACTAGCCATGTGGTGGGCAGTGGCCATGTGTTGGGCAGTGGCCATGTGTTGGACAATGGCCTATTGTGTTGGGGCAATTAACACCGGAAATAGGGGTAAAACACTGCTTCTCTATATTAGAAGTCTCTCTCTATATCTCTAAGTATTGAGTGGGGGTCGGAATAAGGGTGAAACAGAGCTTTCCTATAGTCTATGTATTGAGTGAGGGTCGATATAGGGGGTGAAACTCTGCTTTCCTATAGTCCAAACATCGAGTGGGAGTCCGAATGGGGTCGAAACTGTGCTTTTCTATTATCAAAGTATTGAGAGGGTGTCGGAATGGGGGCGAAACTCTGTTTCTCTATAATCAAAGTATTGAGAGGGGGTCAGAGTGGGGAAAAACAACGCTTTCTTATAGCACTCTATTGTGTGGAATAGGGGCTTAAGTCAGTTGCACACCGAAACCCTCCCCCATGTTATGTCAATTACTCCCCAAATCACTCCCCCATGTTAAATGTATGCGGCATACTATAGATGTTACTACTCAAGGGTCCAAACATTTTAAAGGTAACTCAATTCGAAAACAGCTGTTTGTCAGAGGAATTACGTGATGATAGGGATGAGAACCGTAATAATAATGGAGTGAAAAGTGGTAGGACTATATATAAATTTAAGAATATTAATTTATAATTTAATCAGGCATATTGAAGGAAATCCATGACCGAAATTCATTATACGAATATAGTTGATAACTCAAAAAAATGTTTCGCTAATCCTCTTCTAATATAAAGTTCTAGAAATTTGAATGTAGACTACGTCTGAAGCTTTTTTATAGTATCCACATGTTGTACAAAATTAATATTGAATTATTTGGGTTTAAATTAAATAATAATCTTGAAACTTTAATAGTTTTGAATCTTTACTTTTTATCTTCCAAGTATTAGTAAGTTGAATAATATTATTCAAGTGCGAGCTTAAAAAATTTAACATTGATATTTGAATACATATGGATAGTATAAAATTACTTCAAAAGTAGCCCACATTCAGATTTTCAAAACTTTAGCTTTTTAACATTAATTCCAAATTCGCAATTTTTCAAAATTTGTTTAATAAAAAAGTGCAAAATGGTTGGCAATCTATATATAAAAATAATGTACTCTGATTCTCATATATATTGATACTAACTCTGAATGCTTTCAATTCTATCCATATAAAAATTAATTTTATTAATTTCATAAATATTAATAATACAGAGTTTAAT
>JAQFXN010001576.1:0-14798 GCA_034693365.1 Liacarus xylariae
AAATAACTACATATCTAAAATGCTTTAAGGGTTTTGTGAGATTAAGTGGAACGGGAAGAGAAAGGGAATTATGTTTTTTTCTTTCTTAATATCATTAATATTAATCAAATATTTCCAGAGATTAAGAAATAATTAGAAAAATCAAGAAAACATTTTTTTTATATTTAAGAAAAAGATATTAAAAAAAACATTTATATCTGAAAAATCTGAAAAATATACACAATTTTCACATTTAAAAAAAGCTATAAAATGTAAAACTGAATCTAAAATCCCTGTTATATATTGAGAAATAAAATCAACAATTTTTAGTCAATTAATTGAACAATCGTTGAAAAAAAGTATTGAATTCTTGTTCTAAAAAAAAAATTCAATATTAATGGTTTTTGAAAACAGAAAAATAATTATCGGAAATAATTGGCATATAATCGGAAAATTACTTCGAGAACAGTCTTCCCACTGAATGCGAATGACAGCTCACTGTGTGATAGCACGTGGACAGACCCAGACATATGATAGCGCCGGCGAAAAAGCAGCCGAACACCATCTTATCCATTATGGATGTGTTGGAATATTGTGAACAGAACAGGACATATATGGCCAGCACTAGGAACAGTAGACATCCGACCCCATGAGTCCATATATTACCAGTTTCTGTATGCATACGAAAAATAGACCAAAAACAGGCTTTGAATGAGGGCAGGGCTGGCCTGTGGCCCATCACTAGATAGTCGTTGTCTTTTAACCATTGGGGCAGTTCTGTGAAGTGACATACCTTTCCATATGAGAGGGGAGAAGAAGATAAACAAAAATTTAAATTTTCTGAATTTGAGTTATTTTTTTGTAGTTTTAATAAAAAATTTCGAAATTTAAACGAAAAAATTCTATATTTTCATCACTTTATTTGAATTATTCAGACAATCAATCTGTTGTTTAGCAACTAATTCATCGACAGTAGTAGTGATTGGATTAAAGTTAAAACAATTTTCCATTTTTTATTTTCTCCTAAAGAATATATAATTATATTTAATGTCAGTTTTTGAAATCAGAAATATATTATTAAATTATTTTATATCAAAAAACTTTTTGCTCTTTTATTATTTTTGCTTCAAAACTATGTAATTTTTTTTAGATTAAAACAAATGTCTGTCTTCTGTCATAATTTTTAATTTATAATCAAATTTTCACACTTTTCATAACAGAATTCCTTTTAATTTTTGATTTCGACCTCAAATGTGTTAAATGGATATAATTTTATTACTGATTTTTTTTTGAATTACTGTCCGCTCATTACCAACAATAATATGAATTTTAAATAACATTTTTTGTTCCTAAGAATTCAAATATATATTTGACTCAAGAAAAAAATTTACTTTTAATAAAAATTTATTGAATCCTATAAGCGCTGCTCTAAGACCTAACCACTCGATTAGTGGATAATAGAAGTTCTGATGATTTCTTTATATCAAAGAAAAATTAATCTAAAAAAAGAGACAAAAAACAAAACAATTTAATTAAGAGAAGTAAAAAAAAGATATTCAATAATTATTTTAGTGATACGTCGTTTAAGCGCGCGATCAGTGGAATAGGAATTTCTAATAAGGATTTTAAATATAATAAAGCGTTAATTAATTAAAATTAATTCTGGGCTTACATTCCAGGCGTCGTAAAACATATTTCGCATACAATTCTCGACATTTTCTGCTTCTTCTAGAACTTTCTTAACAATCTGTTCCGCGTGTTCGGCCGCTGTCCTACAGGTCAGCTGTGATGATGAAAGAGTGATTTGTGCCGACGAACTGCTCAATGCTGTAGATGGAGAACGCTTTTGTACCACTGTTTCCGACATTTCTTTAGGCGCAAGAGATAAATGAAAAGCATTTAAAAACACACAAAATTCAAATACAAAAACATGACTTTCGTCGGAAATATCGGGAAAAGGAAAACAATGAAAATAAAAAACTACTGTATTATAAATAAACTTTATTTATTTTTTTTACACTAAACAAAAGTCAAGCAAACACTTCAAACAAAACAGTAGTGAAAAAAAGTTGAGAAAATCTTTAATTCAACAAAAATAATACCAATTTTTCAACCAAAACACACATCAAAATCAATAGTTTATTTTTAAAAAAATCTTTTGCAACAATATATCTCTCAATTCCTCTGCTGTGCAAACAAACTTCTGGAGCAGTAGTGAGGCGAGTAGAGAATGGACAGGTATGTATAGGTAAGGAAGCAGATTGAATAAGCGAATTGGTTTAGTTCCGAGTGTTTTAGTTTTCAATTTATATATATATTTCACATATACATACGTGTGTACAGTAAATGATTATAATTTATTGCTTTCCTGTGCTTTTATAATTGAGAGATTATATTTTTAATTTTGTGTTTAATATTTGAGAGGAGTTTTTGCCTGTGTTTGATATGATATGTATAACAACACACAAATTAGTTCGTGACCTCAATTATGTCCACAACTAAACTCGATATCACTTTCACTTTGTCAGTCACTTTCACACACGTAAAGAACAGTTATCTATTGTAGCAGCGATGGGACATTTCCCAGTCCCCCTGTGCCCATTTATCCCAATTAATTCTTAAAATAGCCTTGTTGATTTCAATTTTAATAATGTAACCTCAATGAGATATCCTAAAGGCCAGGGACAACAAATAAATGATTAATTATTTATTACAAACCATTTCTACTAAAAGGAGAGAGAGATATAATAATTGTTTAGATTCTTTCAATATTTAACTGAAACCCCTTTATTATTATTTTTAATGTGAGCACAATTTAAATTATTATTCCACCCAAAAAGTGATAATAGTCAGCGGCAACTGATATAAGAAGAAATGATTAGTATGATTAGGAATAATAATGAATTTTTTAACATCATGGTTCATTAAAAGTAACTTTAGCTAATTATTTAGCTATTAATTTGATATAGTAACAAGGTATATTTAAAATTGTTTGTCAATCAGTTTTATAGTTAATTAGAGGTGCGCAAATGATGAAAAACCAGGAGGAGTATAGGGTCATATTGAGAAATTTTGCTCAAAAATCAGGGGAGGGAGGTATAGACTAAAATTCAAAATATGAAACATGTACAGGGGGAGTAAGGCAAAATCAAAATTTTTTCCTTGCGCGCAAATGTTAGGGAGGGGTATTTTGGTCATTTTTCGGAGACAGGGGGATATTTTGGCTATTTCCGACCCTCATTGCCCATCCCTATAGTTAATGAAACAACAGTCTCAAGTAAATGCCAACCCTACACCTACCGTGACTTTCATTTCTGCACCTTGGCCATCCTATTTCGCTAATAGAGTACAATTAATTTATTTTAAACAATTTAGAAGAACAGTACAGGTATTCTGTCGGCAAATAAAGAGAATAAACACCAATTTAGGAATTGGGATTATATGTCAAAATCTACTTTCTCTTTCAAACAAATCGCCTGATATTTTTCACTATGCCTTTCGGGCAAATCATTTCAATCAAATTTAACGCATAGTTTAGTTAATCATTTTTTTTATTTTTTATTTTATTAACTTTTTATTTCAATTTAGTAATAAAAAAATTGATATGAAAATAAATTATGCAGAAGAGCACACACACACACACATACATACATACATAAACACATTACTTTCTAAGTAAATATTTAAGTATGAATTGTTAATTTCGAGGTTACGCCTAATCTAAATGTTTTAAGAGATGGTACACTTGTTTTTATGTGTATACGGAAGTGCTCTTATAATGAAATTGAATGCAATTTCAGATGCTTTTCACCAATTTGAATAGAGGGCGAGGGAGAGAGAGAAAGAGAGATTTTTTCAAGTTTTGAATCAAAATCTAAGAGTTAATACTCCGGACATTGAATTAACATAAATGGTTAGAGTTTGTGATTTAGATAATTGTAATTTAAAATTATTTATTTGTTTTAATCATAGCCTTAATCGAAAAGTTTACAATAAGGATGGGCAATGGGAGTATAGCCAAAATAGTCCCCTGTCAAGAAGAAAAACTTTCAATGTTGAGATGACGGCGCCGATGGAGAGCCGCTTTTCGAAAATTCTGTGAAACTCTGTCTAAATTATTAGAAAAATAATTCAGAAACAGAAATTCATGATAACTTGACTGAATTGTTTCAGATTTGGGTAAATTCCTGTAGAATTAGTCAAAATATTCCAGATATTTTATCAAGGTATTTTTAATTTTCCAGATATTTAATTAATATTAGGGATGGCCAATGGGGGGGGGTATAGCCCCCTGTCTTAGAAAAATGACCAAAATACCCCTTCTGTGATGAAGAAAAGATTAGGTGCCCTCCCTCTTAAATATTTGAGAAAACGGCGCCGTTTTTTAAGAATATTCTGTAAATTCTTAGAAAATAATAGAATTTTGCTTAAATTCTGTTAAATTCTTTTAGAATTGATCGAAATTCTGTTAAATTACGTCATATTCTGTTAAATTTTGTGACATTTTGGCTTTTATCAGTACCCCATATCCCTTGAACTTAGAGTTCATTGGCCATGCCTAATTAATATCCGCTAGAATTTGACGATTGGCGACATAACCCCTATGACTTTGTGGCTCTCATCAGTACCTTATATCCCCTTACTTTACGGTCTTTAGCCATCTCTATTTTACAAAGTACCTTCATCAGATATTTAGAAGAGGGGACAATTTTTATTTATTTCTTCTTTGCATATTTAAAAAAAATTATCTGCCCCATTAAGATTTTAGCAAATTTTATCAAAATACAAATATAATATTCATTTACTAGACTAATCCGTGTACTTAATATAAGGTACTATAAAATTCCCTAAATCTTATTCTTAAATAAATTATCGAATATTTTCCCATTAATTACAATTTTATTACTTTATTAAATGAATCAATTAAGAGATGAAAATTAATTTATCAAATCAAATGTTTGAATCTAAAAACTACAGGTAATTAAATGAAATATAATTCATTTTTCTTTATGTACTATACTTTTCATCGCACTTATGCATTGCTAAACATTTTAGAAGTAATTTATTTTAATTAAAGTATAATTTTCTTCCTTTAAGTCAAACTATTTGAGGAAATAGCTATAATAGACTATAATTAATAACTTCTCAATGTCTTCATAAAGTTATAAATATAGAGACAATAACTTTTGAAAGAATTACAATTAGAGAAACTCATGAGAAATGGGAAAAACTACAATAAAAGTTATAAAACTAAAATAAATATTGCAGACATCCAAACGTTATGTTGAAATATATTGCAAAACATCACCGAATCAGCGAAAAAATTGCAATTTTAAACAAAAGTCAATATAACATTCAAAGCCAAGAATTACATCGAATTCTAATAAATCTAAACAATATCTCAATTCTCTGTCGAAATATATTTCAAAAGAAAATATTAATTCCAAAGAAAATTTAATAATTCAATAAAAGCAGGGGTAGCCCAGTGTGGGCCGAGTCAGAGGGGGTATAGAGGGGCTATTTTTCAAAATCTCAAACTCAGGGGGGTATTTAGGCTATCCCCTCCACATTGGTTACCCCTGAATAAAAGATAAAAACTATTGACAATTAATAAAATGGTTAGAAAATCCAATATTTCTAATACCTTTTTAATAAAATTCAACATTTCTTTACAAAAAAGATATAATATTTATAAATCAAATACAGAAAATTGATTTAAGAATTAAAAGAATTAAATTATATAAATATCATAAATGGAGAGAAAAAAGAGTGCTTTTTAGCACATAATTACATATAATTTGCTTCTTTTTCCCCCTAAAGAAACGTTTCCTATTTGTTCGGGCAATAAAAATACTTCCGTTTTATTCTAATTTATTTAAAAACCAGCTTTTATTTCTCTACAACTGATATCAAACATAATTACACTATTGAATACACAAATTAAATAGTAATAAATAAAAATAAAAAATTATTACAACAAAAAGTCAACAAATTTAACTAGACGATTTTTTAGAAAATTTAAATTATAGTTTCAATAATAGTGCAAAAACCATACAAACTATTGTTTAGTTTTTTTTTCTATAAAAAAAACAAAATCCTGAATAAAAACATATACGAAAACAAATATAATAAAACAGTAATAAAAAACAGATTATTATTATTTAAATTCATATTTAAAACATTAAAATTCAGTGACTTTTCAGTCGAGAGGAAAAAAATTCTTTTGTGCAAAAGAAAAAAGTTTTTTTTAATACAAAAATTATACAATTCCTCTTATTTTTTAAGTCTATTGTAATAAATTATTATTATTAAACAAAACTTAATATTCTTATAGTAAATGTGAAAAGAATTGTATAAACATTTCCTTATTTTTTTTGCGACAATTTATGAATTGTCTGAATGTATGCACAAAAAAATTATTAAAATTATTGTAAAAATATATTAGTTATTTCAAAATAATAGCAAAGATTATAAACTCGTTACAACTTATTTCTGCTCATATAGTATACAACCTCTTAGTTTACTGGCTTAATGTTTCTATATTAAATATTCAAATTTTGATTAATCAGTGAACTACACCTAAGTTTTTGTTTGAAAAGACAGTAATCGACAGAAACTCTTTATAACAAAATTTTATTTTTTATTTTATATTGTGATTCAGCTTTCAGTCATTGATAGACAAATACAATAACATTAAACTAATGCACTAAAAGATAGTCTACTATGTGTGCAGAAATAAATTGTAACGAGTTTAAAATAATGCTTTAATAAAAGTCAGACCCAGAATGAATTAACAGGTGTTTTAACAAGTATAAAATATATTCTTTTTTATATTATAGCTAATAAGCAAGTAGAAACTTGAATTACAGTACATTACTCTCTAATTAGATAATGGATTCTAAATAAAAGTCAAATGAATTTATAAGTCGTTTAGTTTTGATTGAAATGCACTGAAAATAAATAAAAGAAATGAAAGGAAAGTTAAGTCAAAGTTAAGAGAAAAAACAGTTAAAATGAAAACAAATGAATTCCACTGATTCTTGAGATCCGATTTGAGATCAAGTTTTTCTTTGTTCTTTCATTTCGTTAACAAAACTATAAATTGTCGGCAACTTATAGTACCCGACCTTCGACTAGACCTGACTTACCATTTGTCAAAGAATTTTTTTTTGGACTTACACTTTGTCCTAACTTTTATGTAACTCAAAAAAGCAGGGATGGGCATAGGGATTATAGCCCTTAATACCCCCCCGAGATTGTGGCCAAACCCCTTAAAATACCATACCATAAACGCAAGGTAAACTCACTCCTCTATGAAGATTTTGAGAAGTATTCTATGAATTTCTATGGATATTCTGCAATATTGTCTTTTAAATTCTATTAAATCTTATCAAATATAGCTAACAAAAGATTTACAAGAAATAAAAACCGGTTTAAAACTGGTTTTAATTGAGAAAATCGATAGTTAAAAAAATATCTTCTTATAATTCGAAATTTGTGACGTCACAGCTCGGAACACCACACCCCCACCCCCTAGACTTCCCCCTAACATTTCGAGATTTGCCCAACTCTGCAAAAAAGGATTAAATGTAGACGAGAAGGAGAGGAGGGAGAGAGAGAGAGAGAGGAATAATACATTAAGAATATTCTTTAGAAAAAAAACTTATGGGAATTAAAACTTAAAATTAATTATTTTTAAAAGATTTATGACTGAAAAAAGTAAGAGATTTCTCAATGAACCCATCCATATAATAGTGGCACAAATGACAGTGGGCTCTGTTCTCAAGTGATAAATTAAGTTTTTCCTATTCCTAACTTGCAAGATTAATTGTTAGCAGATTTTTTTTGTTTGTTAAACTTTTAAAATAATATTATATAAAGAGTTAATTAACGATTAATTTGTTAGACAAAGAATATTCAGTAGTTTTATATCTTTTTGATTGTTATTTTAAAATGCTTTTTATTAAAACTTCTAATTAAGAATACATTCTTTAATACTCTTATTTTCAAATAATTTATAGCAAACATCAAATTAAGTGATATTAAAAGTTTAAAAATATCTCAATAAATACAATACACATGAGAATTGGATAACAATAGAATATTTTCTTAAAAGATTGTTTTTAAGAATATGTTTAGTTTATAATCAGGGATGTGGGAGGGGCGGTCATGGCAGGAATACTCCCTAGCGTTTTTGAATGATAGACTCTCATCATGAGATTTTTTGGTAAATTTATAAATTTGTTTACTTTGTTCCTAACGTATATCTGCTCGTATATGCACTCTCCACTAATATGAAAATTCGAGAAAAAAATTAACAACAAAGACCATTACGGTACTTTTATGTCATGTTTATAAAATAAAAGGAGGATGTTGTTTTAATGAATTGTATTACATACGACAACAAACTATAAGAAAAATATCTGTATAACTCTAAACATTTGCGAACTAGATCACTATTTAGTATCAAAATTCGAATGCAAATAAAATTAAAAATAAATGTGATAATTGAAAAATTTCAAAACAGACTTTTAAAGTGACTAAAGAAGAATGCTTATTAATAATAATTTTTAATAAAAAGAAAAATTTCAATACGAAAAACAAGAATTGAATTTTTAAATCAATAATTTGAGCATGTTATACCAAGAATAACAAATATATTTAGGTAATATTTAAAAGACAAACATATCAAACTGTAGGAGAATCTGGAAAGAAAATATTGGTAATCGAGGTATTACAGGTTGATTTTTAACATTGTTTGATATAACTATTTTTAATTAATAAATATTATTTAATCGATTATATGAAAATGATAATAGTCCCCTGCACATGACAATATATCCTGAAATTTCAACAATTGCATCCACATTTGAATAAGTTCATCAAAAATCACATCAAATTTATTATTCTTAATTCAAATGTAACAAACTTTTAATTGTTTATTTCTTGAAAACTACATTACTTAGAAATATAACTTTTGTATTCACCATATAGTGTGCTGTAATAATGATTAAAATTTCATCAAATTGTGAAGACTTTTATCTGTGATACTCTTTAAGCAATTGAGCCAGGAATCTAGACTAAATGTCACATATTGAAACTAGTAATAATATTTTCAAACTCGAATATTCAATGATTTTCGTGAATTTAACATTATCGTTAATATTTGAAATTAGTTAAATTTTGCCGGTTTTACTGAGTTTGTATTATCAAAACCATAAATAAAATCATTTTGAACAGTTTTTCACAGTTTTCAGTGAGTTTATATTTCTAAAAAACTTTATAATACATCAATTTTTGGCAAATTTCATCACTGGTTTTAATGCGTTTTGTATTTTAAATAACCAAAATAACTAATTTGAGCATTAAACCCACCTTGATTACATTTTATAGGTAATAAATGACTTTTTGACAAAAATCCTCTTCTGGACTTGTCTTAGGGTAAAATTAAGAAAATCCATAATTTTATCCTTCTCACTTGTCAGAACCCTCGACTTTCATAGGAATCATAGAAATAATTTCTTGGAAATTTATATTTTAAATTAATTTTATTTTGACATTTAGTTTTAGGTTTAATATTAATCATTAATCTGAATGTATAACTAATCTCAATGAATGAAGTGAAAGCCTATATATTTATCATTTTCATGTCTATAACCAACATTTCGATGTTATCCTTCGAGAATATACTTTTAAAATTTAAACCATAAGAGATAGAAAGGGGTATTATGAAATTCTATTTAGAGGGTTTGAGCTATGTAATTAGAAAGAGGTCATATAATCACACATTATTCCATTGGATTCCATATTTTAATCTCTTATTGTTTTCGAGTTATTAATTTTTGAAAATTAGATTCACTGATAAATTTGGCCAAAATCTATACTTTCAAAAATTCATTTGACCCCCGCCCCTAGGTCAAAAAATTCTGAAAATTTTTTAAGGTCCTACATATAAGGTAAGGTTGTTTTTAAGTTGGGTTTGGGTTTGGATCCACGACATTTTTTGGTAAAATTATAAATAAGACTATATATTGTGACGGCAAATAAGTAGTTAATTCTTGCCATTTTGTCAAAGTCAATTTATTCATGTAATTATCTCAATTATATTGAAAAAGGTTCTCCCTTGTGGGAGAACCAGTTTATAATGTACAATATATTACACTATATTACACTTCTGTATACTATATTACACTATTTTACACTATATTACTTCATTAACTGTTGATAATTCACTCATCTGACACCTGACTCTGTTGACATTTCAGGTTCTTCACTGTTTAATAGAGGTTCGTATTTACTCTTGGTAATTAAATCTTCGTATTGCCCGACTGAGAGATACCATTTAAGACTCGTAACATGCTAGCACATTCCCACAATTCTATTGCCAGATAGACAGTTACAGGCATATTCGATATTGCAGTTACGCAGTTCTCTGTTTATTATATTTTATATATTTTATATAGATTTTTGAGTTGCTATGTTTCGATTTGAAATGTATTCGTAATATATTTTCATCTGATGTTATTGAACACATTTCAAAGGGATAGCGATTATGTTTCGATATATGTTCCAATGAATACGAAACACATGTCTTTGTTTGAAATAAGCCTAATATTAAGAATCTCAGTTCTTGTATTGTGAGTTTAGGAAACGAAATGTCTTTTGGGGTTATAGACACGAAATCTTGCTTTAGTCTATTTATCTAAGATTTTTCATTGTAACGCTGTTTTGAATTCTATTTACTATCATTTGCCAATCGTTTTTATCCGATATTATTGGTTGAAAGTATTTATTCAACAGAGAACCTGCTATTCGTATATCTGCTTCTAAATGAATTAAACTATGAGTTGGCAGAATATCTCTAAAGTGTTTGAATTCTTTAATTTTTCTATTCATATTCTCTACAATGGATCTGATTTTTGTGACTATTCGTGATTGATTGGCTTCTAAGGTAGTCAACTGATTGCCTTTTTGCTTAAGAGTTGGCATTTTTATTACTATTCCTTTAGGTTCTAAATCTTTGACAACATCTCTGAAACCCCTATCGAGAACTATTACATCTTCACTTATGTATTTCTGATTAATGGCGTATTGTGTTTTACTATATCTCTTAATATTGTTGCGTTCTCGGGTCCTCCGTTCCATATTAGTGCGTATCGCCATCAACCTGCTAAGACACTCGAACTCTCCAACTCTCTCTCATTTTTCGGAGCTCAGCTTTGTTTATATATGTCAGAGTTTTCAGTTAATATTTGTATTGCGCATATGCGCCAAAGTGTTAGTTTACTCCCATCACCTGTTCTGATTGGAGGCTCTATAGTCCTCATCTATGGGTAAAAGTAAATATTGGCTGAAAGCCGAATGACGCAAATACGTCTTTGTCTCACAAAGCTAAATCCCATAACCTGATTAATACGTGATAGCCTAGGGCCTACACGTGTAATGAACATGTCTTGAGAAACGAGACTTATAATATAGGTTCAGTTAATCTGAACGCTAAAATATAATTGTTAGGTGGGTTATAATATTGGATTATAATAGTGTTTACATAATAGTGTGTATAATAGTGGATACAATAGTGTGTGTAATAGAGGACTTAACATAACATTTAATGGGCCTTATCTTAAGCTAAATAGGTATACACCACAAGAGAGCATTCAAATAAGTCCTGACCTCTGTACTCTTAGAAAGGCTTAATAGGTATACACCACAAAAAGGCTATCCAAGCGTAGGTCTTATGAGCACTAATAGGTATGAACCACAAAAAGTGTCATGTCTGCTAACTAAACTGTCAAATAAAACAATGCACTTACAAAATACATGACAACGTACCCCTCGTCCCCGAAAAACTTCGTTCCATCGAAGTTAAAACTAAACTCTCTTCTCTCATGGGCGTAAAGGTAATTCCCATTTAATGGAGTTGTAAAAACGTTAACATTAAAAGCATAAAACTTGTTAACAATAATCAAATGTAAATAAAACATTTGTTTTAACATTATTTGTTAGGGGTAATTTAAATCTTAAACAATTAGGGAATAAATCATAAGTATAATTAATTTCAAATTCATAATTTTAAGTAAAATCTATGTTTATTTGTTATCAGTCACATTACCCCTAATGTGCCAATAAATTAAATCACCCTATTTGACACATAATTAATCTATGAATGTAAGTTAGTGTGACCGAGTACTCGTTAAATTATCTAAATATTTTTCTTCTCTTTTATTAAATTACCAAGCCAACGTAATGTCCTTATTCGAATTGGTCAATTCCATGTTTGATACATTCTCGCCATTCGTTAAATATCCTTTTCCATCGTTGATTTGTCAGTCTGGGGCTCATCTGGATACGGGTGTTCGTGTCCAGTCTCATCAATAGCTGGTAACTCTGGATCTATAATTTTCATAAGCCAAGAAAGAGAGCAATGATCAGTCTTAATTGTAAAGTTTGCACCTAGTAGGTAATGGCGGAAGTTGTCTACAGCCCAAACTTTGGCTAGACACTCTTTTTCTGTTATTGAGTAGTTTTCCTGATGCTTGTTTAAGGTACAACAGGCAAATTGAAGTATTTTCTCCTGTTCGTCTTGTATTTGAGCCGATATTTCTCCTAGTCCATATCCTCTGGCATCAGTGTACAAAACTAATTCACTTCAATGCTTATAATGCGATAGCAGCGGAGGATTAGTTAAGATATATTTTATCTTGTCAAACGATTGTTGACACTCCTCTGACCAAAACTAATTGACATGTGTTCTCAAAAGCTTGGTCATTGGCTTTGCTAACAGCGCGAAGTCTTTTATGTATTTTCTATAATAATTTGCCATTCCAATGAATAATCGTATATCCTTTATTTTAACAGGAGTTGGGAATTCACTTATTTATTTGGTTTTATCTGTATCTGGCTTTGTTCCATCTCTGCCCACAATAAAAACAAAGAAATTTCAATTCTTTAAATACAAATTTGCATTTTTGAGGATGAAGTCGTAGATCATGCATATACAGTCTTTTAAATACTTCGTCCAAATGTTGGAAACGATCTTGAATTGTTTTGGAGTATACTATTACATCATCAATGTATACGGATACAAATTTGTGTAGTATTCCTATAAATACTTTCTGCATGTACCGTTGAAAAGTAGTCGGAGCGTTGATCAAGACAAATGGCATTTTCTCGAAACGATAAACTGTGTTATTGGCCAAGAGATTGGTTCTTCCTCGGCTTCTATCTGGAAGTAACCGCTTTTAAGATCAAATATCCATAGAATCGGGTTTCCTTCCAGGTTATCAAGAAGATCTTCAATCATAGGTATGTGAAATCTATCTGCTTTGGTGACCGCGTTCAATTTTCTATATTCAAGAGAGAATCTGTATTTTTCTTTTTGCTTAACCAGAACAATAGGGTTTATCCATAGGCTGCATGATTCTGTGATGATCAATGCCTCAAGCATATCGTTCATTTGTTTATTAATTTCTTCTCGTTCTTTATAGCCATATCTGTAATTTCTTTGTTTAATAGGGGCATTATCACCAGTATCAATTAGATGTTTTGATTCCTATTGCAGACTTTAATTCGGCTGACTTAAATGCAAATAGATGTCTATAACGTGTTAAAAGATCATGTACTCCCTTGAGTTCTTCTGTATCATTTTTCCAATAGCAAATTCAAAGTTATCAAAATCATCTTCCATATACATATAAAAGAGATCTGCTACCTCTATCTCATGCTGACTGGCAGCTTAAATTGTCGGAATAACTATGCAATCATCAGAGGTATTGATAAATTGTAAACTTTTAGTATCTTCATCTATTACAGCTTCATTGATCAACAATCCGTAAATCTCTCAGTATTCTTTATTTAGGATAAAATAATAATTTTCTTTCGGAGATAGATCTACCTGAACATCCAAGTAGATCAGTTGTTGAGGTTGAATTCTTAAAAAGACTTCTTTTAATACTAAGTCATTTCCTATTTCTAATGAACTATCCTTTCCTTCGGATTGAGATACTAATTCCAGTGCGGCGGCTTCTTAGAAGTCAATCCCAAATGAAGGAATGTTGTGGTGATTATCCACGACGTAAAAATTATGTATTATTAATTGGTTATTGAAAGTCACACCAATAGTGACCATTTTATCGATTAATAGAATTCGTCCGTTAACTAGACGTACACGTTTTCCTTTAACTGTTATTGGTATAAGTTCCAATTCTTGAAATAAATTTGAAGTTATTTAAGAGAATCCGGATCCAGAATCGAAAAGTATTGTATAGGGTATATTATTAAGTTTAACGTTGAAGTGAATGCTGTAATCTGTTGGTTCTATAAGTAAATAGTCGACGACTTGCTCACCATCATTATGAGTCGTCGAATTATATTTCCGAATTGGCCATATCCTTCTTACGTTTAGGACAATTCATCTGATAATGTCCCGCTTGATTACAATATTAACAGACTGGAGCACCGCAAAGATTGTGAACAGATTTATTTATATCTTATTATTTGTTTATCCTATTGTAGAATTATATCTATAATAGAAATTAGAAAACGATTATTAGATTAGTCAAATCAACTGTAATAAACAAAAGTGTGTGTGAGTGTTCCCTAAAGCCTGCAAGTTTTGCACTCCAATGACTTGAGTTACGACATCGTGTTACTGATGCCCGCAGGACCGGAATCCAATATTTATATATAGACTTCTATATATACCCTCCTATTGCCTGAATTAAACCGTTACAGTTCATACTTAAATACTTCAAAACACGTGAATACCAGTAAGAAATCAGAAATTTTTTCAAAACTAAAATTATTTTCCTATTTTTCTC
>JAQFXN010001577.1:0-14798 GCA_034693365.1 Liacarus xylariae
TTTATATACTTTTTTAGATTCAATACATTTAGACTAGCGTTCAATTCCCAGTTTAATAAACATTTCGGAAATGTTTGATTTTGAACTTAGAAAAAACAATTTAAAAAATTGTTTATTTTGTTTACTCAATCGATTAAAAAATATTTGTATAAATGTTTTTATCTAATGATATCATCTAATTATAGGTTATTTCTCAAATGATTAGTTATTGGTTAGAAAAATCAGCCCAAAAGCAAACAAAATAAAAGTTATTGATATTTTTTGCCATTTGAAACCTGAAAACTATTTGAAATATTTGCACATAAAAGACAATTATCTCAATATATCATATCATATCACCTAAACTATTAAGCAGTGTTAGTGCCATTGATAATATCCGTTTCCTCAATTATAACAAAACGCCAAAAAACCTTAAATTCTTAAACCGATTCCAAGAGACAAGTTATGTAAAAGAAAAGGTGAAGTGGTGTTCATCATTGTGTGTTTCCTTTTGGGTTTCGAAATTGAAACTCATATAAAAACATTTGCAAATTGAAAAAACAGCTCAATTTATAAGTTCCTACTGTTTAATAAAGAGCACTACTTTTCTGCTTCAATACAAAGTTTTTTAAAATTAATTTTACTTTTTTCCTATTTTAACAAAAATGAAATATAAGGTAAGAAATTGTTAGAAATTTATATTCGTTTGGAGTTTTGATTACTATTTATTCAAAACTTTACATTTTTCTTAATTAATGAGATTAAAAGTTAAAATAATTTAAATTTATTTAATAAAAATTTGCAGATAATTGTGATTTGTTTAATAAATTCATTTATAATATTACGGAAAGTGAACGCTCAGGGAAGAGGAGGAGGAGGTGGTGGCGGAGATATATTGAGTGGATTGGGTTTAGGTCTCGGAAATTTAGGCCTCGGAGGACTGGGACTCGGAGATCTCGGTCTCGGAGGACTGGGAGGTGGACTCGGAGGCGGTAATGGCGGCGGCGGTGGTCAGGGACTCGCCGGACAAGGTCTGGGGGGTTTTGGAGGCGGCGGTGGCAGAAGAGGTGGTGGCGGCGGTGGAGGACTTGGAGGATTAGGCGGTTTAGGAGGTCTTGGAGGAGGAGGTGGTGGTGGAAGAAATCAAGGTCTTGGAGGATTAGGAGGACTCGGTGGTGGTCAGGGCGGTCAAGGCCTCGGAGGATTAGGCGGACTGGGAGGCGGCGGCGGACCCCTCGCAGGTTTAGGCGGACTCGGAGGGGGAGGTGGACCTCTTGCCGGCTTAGGACAACTCGGACAAGCACTAGGACTCGGAGGTCTCGGACAAGCACTTGGAGGTGGAGGCGGTGGAAGAGGACAACAGGGAGGCGGTGGACTCGGCGGACTTGGAAATCTGGGCGGATTAGGCCTTGGAGGAGGCGGTCAAAGAGGGCAAAGAGGAGGTGGCGGTTTAGGCGGCTTAGGAGGACAAGGCCTAGGAGGATTAGGAGGTCTTGGAGGTGGAAATCAAAGGGGAGATGGAGGCGGAGGTTTCGATGGTTTAAATGGAGGTTTAGAAGGTATTTAAATTCATTATTGATTTTATCGATTTTTGTGTTAAACTAAGTTCTTATGTTGGATAAGGTCTTGACGGCGGAGGACAAGACTATGGCGGCGGACAAGATTTGGGATTAGACGGCGGGGACTATGGCTCAGATGGAGGAGGGGATGGATTAAAGAAATAAATACAAAATCGTAAGATTAATAATAAATTCTTATTACTTATATATAAAATCAAATCAAATATTATAATAAAATTCAGAGAATCAGAGCGTAAAGCAAATCAAATTCAAGGATTTATAAACTAATTTATAATTTTATATTAAAATACAATTTTTAAAAATAAATTCAAATAAAGACTGACATTATATTTCTTTCCGCATAGAAAGCAGAATCAAAGGCCAAATAAGTTATTCATAGGACAACAATTAATCCATATTTAAGACGAGAGATAATGTTTAGCCGTTTGTATATAAGATTGACTTTCATGGATGCGATTCCTAACATAATTGCAATTCAAATCATTTAATATTTTATTAATTAAATAATGTATTATATCATAATTTTAAAAATCAATTATTAAAAATAAACTAAAATTTTAACCAAATTTATATTTATTAAAGAAAATGTTTTTTAATTAGGATTTATTTAATTCATATATTATTTACAAATTATATAATTTTTTACAAACAATTTTAATTTTGAGACTTAATTTTAAATATTAATTGTTTTGTTGGATATGAAATTGTATGAAATAAAACTATTTATTCCCAAAATTAAGTACAATATTAGAGTTTTTTTTATTCTTAAAATAATCGATAAAATATTTAAAACTATGAGAATATCTTTAAACAATCAAAAGACTGAAATATATCAATAAATTGTAACAAAATAGGTATATATTTTCTTATTTTGCGAATTTTTTTCAAAAAAGGGGACAAAACTGTATAGAAAGTTGATTTATTCCTCAATTGTTTAACAAAACAATAGGAATGAACTGTAAGTAAATTATAGAGCATTCATAAGAATATACAGAAATAGTGGAGAAATATATTTTTGTAAGTATTACTGAATAATAATTTTCTTTATTTCTAATATATTTCTAATATTGCATTTATTTGAGTTCACTTGGAATTTATCGTTTTTATACCCTTTGCACTGCTGTTAACTATTCATCTTTCTCTCTGCTGTTAAATATGAGACGTGAAGGAATTGAACAGAAATTCTTTATAATTACAATTCTAGTATTGATTTTTTCACTTTACGATTCCGGTTTCGTTATTTTATTTTTATGTTTTTTTTCTCCAAACAGAGATGGTTTCGTTTAAAGCTCTGAACCAAATGAGAATATTTTGAGTTACTGTACAATGGATTACAAAATTGCAATAAATGAAGAAAATAGAGAGAATCGAATCGATAAGACTTAGGTTTGAAAAAAATGTTGCAATGATTTCTGCTATTTTTAAAATTTATCTAATGTTTTGACATTATTTTTAGTAGTTTTTCATTCAATTTGTTTTCAATTCAAATTATATTGTTTTTAAGGAATTTAATAAAATATACTTAAAATATTGATAAAATTTTAACCATTTCTTAAACTATTTGTTTGTATTTATGATTGAATGCCATTTCAAATATCTTTTTTTCTGAAAACACTAATTCTTTAAACTTAAAAATTTAATTAACTTTTTATTTATATTAAAACATTTCACTTAATGTTAACGTAATATTCTATAGAAGTTTGGGTGGAATTTCATCAATCAATTGCACAAAATATTTGAGCAAAACTTTTCTGATGTCAGAAACAGATACATCAGAGAGAATAAAATCTTAGAATAATCTCATGAGAATATGTGAGACGTGTTTTTGTTCTTTGATCATCACTTTAGTTGCAAATACATTGCAGTAGAATAGAGCTAATGACTTTGGCCAATATCACAGAGAAACCAAAGCAGGCAGTGTTGGCTCATTTGCAGTGCAATAAAAATTAAGACAATAATAAATTGATGGGTTAGTTATGCGACACCAATGCTATTTTGAATGTATTTGTACTCAAGTGAATAATTCTCATACTATTATTTGTCACACTTTTAATCTCTGCTTTAATTTTAAATAGGGATGGGCAATGGGGGTATTGCCAAAATGCCCCCTACCTCCGAAAAATGACCAAAATACCCCTCCCCTAGAAATTTTAAGAAAACGGCGCCGAAGGCGCTGTTTTTGATGAATATTCTGTGAAATTCTGTCTAAATTCTTAGAAAAATATCAGAATATTATCAAATTCTTTCTAAATTTAGTCAAATTCTGTTAGATTCTTACAGAATTCATCATAATTTGTCTCAATTCTGTCAAATTCTGTTAAATTACATCATTTTTAATTAAATTCTGCAAGAATTTGACGGTTGAAAATTACTCCACCCTGTACCCCCCTGTGATTTTGAAGCTCTTATCAGCACCTACTCTATACCCCTTCCTGACTTTGAAGTCATTGCCCATCCCTAATTTTAAAACATCAACCCTTTGCTAAGAAGTATAGTTAAGGGTATGGATATGGGGGCAAGAGTTTTGATAGAATTAGCAAAACCCCAGATATAAATTGATGACTTATTTTCTAAAATCCAACATTTAGAGCGCAAGAATTTTTGTCTTTCCAACCATTGATCACATTTGACTTTAATACACGAATATTTTGCAGAAAAACCAATATTTCTGAAACAATTGAAAATAAATTCACTTTTAAACGAAACAAAAATTCAATAAATTTCTTGTTCGCTATTCAAAAAGTAATTTGCATACAATACAGGAAAATATACGTTTTTTACACTACAGTATTAGAAAAGCTATTCTTCTTAAAGCTTGAGTTATATTAAAGTTTAATAAATGGGTTTCTTTGCAAAACGCTTACAAGAAATGAGTATTTATTTGAAAAAAACAAACAAAATTGGATTTTTTCACAATTCCTCTCTTAAGAAGTTTGATTTGGATTTATTTTACAATAAATGGACTTTTATTGCTATCCATTCGGTCAGAAATCTAAGAGTTTGCTCTTTCAATGAGAAACGATAAAGAATTTTGTAAAATATCTGAAATAATTTTTAAGCAATTTATATATTTCTACTAAACATATAATTCAGCTTAACTTTAAATCATTCAATTAAATCAAATTTAGTTTAAATATTTGTAAACATATTTTCTAAAGACTGTAATTTCTAATTTCATACATATTTAAATTTTATTTCATCTTATTTCATAATACGTGTTCTTTTAATTAATATTTAAAAATATTCAATATTTGTGTTACAGTTTCGTATATTTCAAATTACATAAAAACTAATTTTATACAGTATTTAATGTTAGTTTCAATAAAATCATTAATTTGTGTTTAACAAAGGATTGCATTATTCTTCACTTTTTAATTCTAAGATATCAACTGGTTTATTTTTCAACATATTTATAACTATTACCAGGCCCTTCCTTTACATATGTGTTTCAATAGTATTATTGCACATGTGCGCACGATTTTATAGAACGCGAAATTATAATGTCTATTGCAATAGTGATATAAAATATCAAATCCATAGACTGGGAAAATGAAAGAAATTGAAAAATAATTTCTTTTAACAGATAATTTTCGTTTTTTATTATTAGAAATGAAATATTGCTTTCTTATGATTTAATTAGTTAATATAATTAATTAAAGACACATTAGTTAATTAAAATCATTAAAAGAAACTTGCTTTTAATATAGGATTGAAAGCAATTATTTTCCAAAACAGTTTATATTTTCAACACTAAAATCCGTTACTAAAATGAGAAGAAAAATAATCGTACGATTATAATAAAAAATACTGTACCCTGTTCATAAAACTATTGCGTCACTTGTTAATGACAAGCGTCTAGGAGGACACTGACTATTATTAAATGTGTTTTAAGCAACTACTTTTCAATGGTTTGTATATACAGTAATGTAATGAATAACAAATTATAGGAAAGAATCCATTTTCATTTGACACATCAATTGTGATCAAAAGAATAAATAAGCATTAGATATCTCATCAATTTTATGAGAGTACAACAAGGGTGGCCAAGGGGGTATAGCATAAATACCACCTTGAGTTTTTGCAAAATATCCCCCCCTGACTGTCTTATTTTTACCTTATCCTGCGCACTTTTCATATTTTGGGATTTTTATACTCCCCGGTATATATAAGAAAATTTTCTCAAAGTTCTCCCTTCTATACCTCCCTGACTCGACCGACATGGCGATCTCTGAGATAAACTATATGGAAGGGTATACAATAATGAACTTTTCTTGAACACTGGTATTATTTAATTGAAGAAATTTCATGAAATATTATAAAATTAAACTTATAAGATAAATTATAAATCTTAAGCTAAAAGTTATAATTAATTTGTTGTTATAATAATACCTAATGTTGGAAATTTGTCCAGATGTTATTCACGGAATTTTAATATTTGTAACTGTCATCCATCAAATCAAAATCGACCAATAGCCTACTATGCCATAGCTTAATGTTTATGACATTGTAATTTAGTTTTTATAGGTGACTTTTGATTCTCTGCTTATAGATGTCTCAAGAAGTGATATTAGAATTTCAGTAAGATTCTTTCCGGAAATTTTGCGTACTCTTAAAACATTATTAAAATGAAACTGATTCGTAATTGGAAGAAATGCATTTAGAGAAAAAAAAACTTAATCACAATACATATACAGAATACTAACTTAACCCTTAATACAGATACCCTTTAGGACATCAGAACTTATTTATATTTAGTATAGATTTATATTGTAACATACACTTTTTATACCCTAAGTTTCACCATCCTAGTTCCCGCCTAAAAACGAATTTTAATAATTTAAATTTTGAAAAATTCACTTTTGATACTTTATGTAAAATACTCCACTGAGTGTAGTATAATCTTCATAATCTCAATTTTTTCACTAAAACTTTCAGGGGAAGTATCAATTTACCTGTGCCAGAATTACCTGTGTCAATTTATATAGACTTTTTTAATGTCCAATAGATAGCCAGTCAGTTATAAACTAAAGTGTTTACACAAATTGTGTGATTTTAACAAATGAGTTGAAATTTTGTTAGTAGTAAAGTGTGGGTAGGATTTGATTAAAATGTGAATTTGTGTTCAGTTTTCATACAAATCTAACTGAAATTGAAACACAAAGAGTAATAAACTTCTTGAATAATAGAAAATAATTTAATCCTTATAAAAAATAAATTACATTAAGCTTTATTAATACCCTAAAAAATTTTGGTCATCTTAGGTATAGAGTGTCAAAAATTGCGATATCGATTCGAAGGGATTTAAGCTTAGAATTCGAATCTTGTGGGACATAAACTTAGCGTAATTTAATTGTTCACATCTCATGTTTATGAAGAATTTAAAATCAAGAAATGAGTTTCTTTGCTTGTACTTTCTACTGTTTCGCATTATGTTATTTTATTTGACCGATAACTGAATTTCAATATCAAATAATTAAAAATAAAATATTTGTTATTAAGTGTTTCTATGAATGACTAAGTTTTCTTTGGATATTATTATTTGGCTGTGGTTTATATGTTAGTCAAAATATATAACATACAGCCAAACACTGACAATAATAAAGAAATGTGCTTAAATCGAGTTTAAACTCTATACTCATGTTATTTAAATATAAAGTGCAGTTAGTCTAAGGTTAGAATTTGTAGAATTTAAGGATCAATCGGTAATTGTGACTCAATTTTTTCATGAAAGATAATTATTGTGAAAATATAATTTTAACTGGTGATATTACTAAATAATTGCCTTTTCGACTTTGCCACTTTCAACATGAAATTCTGAAGTTGAACTGTAGTAAGAATCATTGTCCTAATTGTAAAAACTTGTATTGATATAATCAATTTCATCTATAAATTTCTTTCAATTGGCATTGGTCTCAGCTTGCTAAAATACATGGTTTCATTTATTAAATATTGAATTTATAAGTCTTTTTCTCTAAAGGTGACATACAAAAAGTACGTACGCATCTGGTAGGGGAGGGGGATCGGGCGAAGCCCTTACAACAAGTTAGTTACACAGTATAAATGTGCGTATTAAAAGGAGGGGTCTAGATTTTCACAAATTTTCTATACGTACTATTTGTACACAACAAAGCTTTTAAAATTTTCAAAATCATAAATATTATGCAAAGGACGTCACCCAAGATCAAAAAATATTCTTCGATTTTGATATAACTTTATTTGTGAATTAAGGAATATGAGTTAATCATGCAAAAATTTTGAGATAAGTTTAAAAACAAAAAAGTTATAGCACTCAGAATAATGGCACTCCAATCAAATTGAAACCCAGAAAAATCAAGATATAAAGTATTTGTTTGCTTCTGATCTATTTCTGTGGCATTATTATCGACTTTTGCCAAATGTTTGTCTCGCAAATAGCTTTTAACTTGACATTTCCTCAAGTTTTAAACTATATAAAAATTCGAATGAAAAGTTCGAGGTATAAGTGATACACCATTTGCATTTTATACGTTATATCCAGATCACAATATTTAAATTAAAAATATCAAACTTGATATTAGTATCAATATGGCAGAGTATATTAGTAGGTAAGGACCCCCTTATAGACTCCTGCCTGCGGCTGTTTCCCCCTCTTCCTACCCCCATGCCTCACGCAATTATGTCGCAAAAACCGGTTTTTGGCCTATGATTAGTATAATTTTCATAATTTGGGCCTATTTTTAGATAATTTGCATAATTTTGTTCTATTTTTATTCTAATTTGCATAATTTTGTTCTATTTTTAGTTTAATTTGCATAATTTTATTCTATTTTTACCTAATTTGCATAATTTTTAACTATATTTTTAGCATACTTTGCATAATTTCTAATCTATATTTAGCATATATTCATTCTACATTATTCTAGTTTTAGTACAAGTAATTCTATTTTTAACATCTAAATTATAATCTATTTTTAACCTATATACATTAAATATTACAAAAATTAAAGATAAGAATATTTATATTTTGAAAATAAGCACAATTTGACAAATGTTCTATATCATGATCTGAACTACAACTGACTAAATCTTTACTAAACAATTATTTTTAAAAGTATCGACAAATACATCCTGACCTACTTTTACTTGTTATTGCATATAAATACATCCTGACCTACTTTTACTTGTTATTGCATATAAATACATCCTGACCTACTTTTACTTTTCTTATAGCATATAAATACATTCTTACCTATTTTTAATATTTTATACTATACAAACATAACCTTACCTAGTTCAACCTTACCTAGTATATACAGCATACAATTATAACTTAATTATATAATATCGTAATTAATTGTATAGTTTTCTGCGATGTTATTGCATTTGTTTGTTTTATTTAAACGTTATTTTCATTCACTTGAAGTAAATGGTAAAAGCAGTTTACATATTATTTTAAAGTGTGTTTTCATTATATTCAACTATAATAAGCACATTTGATCTTTACATGTACTTTGGAAAAAGCACCACATTTACTTGAAAAAATTGGCTGAATTGTGTAAATAATATATTTCAAAGAATTTATTTTTTGTAATTTTAAAAATCTTTGAATTTGACAACAAATTGGTAACTGTGCCAACTAATCAAAGTACTCTGCACATTTGTTGTCATCTATAAATAGAGTTTCCCGATGCTCTCCATCTCCGGGCAAAGGGTCAGTATTTATTATGAATCTATTGTTCTTTATTTAAATTTTTTCGTTGGTAATAAATTTCTTGCAAATGTACACTTAAAACATTTTGAATCTTTAAAGAATCTTTGATTTCATTTGTACTTAAATCCATTACAAGAAATCTGCAATTGGTTTACGCGTGGCATCAATTTGTATCATATTGTCAAACTCAACATATATTAATACTGTAATATTCTTTGTTAATGCAGAAGAAAAACTCATTTGTAATCTATATCTTATGAGTTCAATATGACCAGATTTATAACTATCATCACAATTCTCATTGCCAAAATCAAAGGCAAATATTGTGTTACCTTTTAAATAATCATTCCTATTTAAGTCGACAGTACTATCTGAAGAGAGAGAATTAAGAGCATCATGGAGACCCATAACCTCTTTCATATATAACTTTTTAGAAGAATCTGGAGTATATGCTACAGAAGGATATTGAACACCATCGATGATGGTGTTATATAGTTTAATCCAAAATGTTTGAAATTAAAAGGATTTTGAATAAGAATACCTGTAAAACTTCTATTATCCACTAAAGCAACAAACATTCTTTTAGGTAACTGTCCTGAAAATGCATTATCTATATTTACATCTAATGTTCCTGTATTTACATTAAAGGATTTAACGTTTCCTCTAGTTATAGGATGTTTAGCGTGACCTTTTAATAAAGTTTCGTTAGGAGCATGTACTATATTAGGACTTATTTTTGATCTCATAATATAGAAAGCAGCACTTTCGAATGTTACTGTAGGGGCCAATGAATTTTCTTCATTCCAAAGATAGAATGACGGATTGTTTTGTATTAACAAAAATTTAAGCTTACATCCTCCAATCAATGGTTTAGGTTGAAATGCTAAATCTAAATGTAATTTTCCCATTAGTTCTATAGACATACCGCTACCATTGGCATTCACTGGATCTGGTGTAATTAATTTACTTTTTCGATCGGATAATGAGCTTTATCCTTCTGATGCGTCATAGACAAATCCCTGAGCATTTAAATGAGAGTCAATAGCATCGACTGTATATCCTAGTAATGTTTCAAAATAAGATTTGTATGAATATGTTTGGGGATTAATTATTATACTTTTGCCGTCAATTTCCAAGTCAACGGCTTTAAACAATGAATGTAATAAATTTTGAACCGGATTAATCTTCTTCCAATCAACAGTTGTTATATTTGCACTTGCTTTAGCAGGTTTAATGTCAATCTTTATTTTCATATATAAAAACATATCTTTCAACTGAATATATTCATCAACTGAAGAAAAAATATTAAATTCAATTATAAAGTTTGGATCTAAAACTGAAATTGGTCTATGCTCTATAACAATATGTTTGTCTATAGATAGTTGTGTAGGTGGTAGAGCAAACACATCCAACTCAGGCAAAGACACAATAATTGAAAGTTCATGAATTTTGTTCATGGTTTATCTTTTTAATCTCCTTTTCGTACTTCCATTATTAACTCGTTTTTTGTCTTTCGTTTATTCTTTATATAAATTTTGAATGGATTGTACCTTCTAACTTTTCGAGGGATTCCTGAACCTCTTTGATCACGTGACTTAAGGAAAGTTAACGTGTCGTGAGCCACGTTGCGTCCAGCTTTAATGAGTCTCGATTTAGCTGACTTGGCAACATTTTCACCAAATAATATATTTTCTGCAAGACCAATGGCTGAAGGTAAAGCTCGTTTAGCAAGTGAAGGTACCAATTCCTTGATAAAATTTCGTATTCTCCCAAATAATCTACCAATAAATCCATCACCTCTTTGATATCTAACTCCTGAAAAGCCAGAAAGAGATCCGCCAATTGGCTGTTATTGTAATTTATATATCGATTAATCATTTTATGTTTACTGTTAAAATTTAGTATTCTTTTATTAACTTTTTCTAAAATGTAATGTAAATATAGATCGGCCAAATTCAAAAGGCATTAACAATAGGCTATATCATATTTAAATGCAATTTCAATATTTTGAAATTCTTTTGTTAAAACAGAAATGTAATGTGTATATGGATAAGTTAGCACAATCTGATCTCCATGTTTTGAATTTGTTGGAATTTCAACAAATCTTAATAATTGAGCAAATGCATCTCCTACATATGTCGGTCTAATTATATCACAATAAACATATAATGCATGGTATCCAGATGTTAATTCAAATGGATGTTCTCCTGAATGTGATCTTAAAATATTTAACTTCTCTGGATATTTTTCTTCGGGAATTGTTAAACCTAAATCAGTGTCGCTATCATATTGAATAAATCTAAATTTTCTTATAAAATCAAACTCACACTTATTAAATCTCAATAAATGTGAAAGATTATCAGACATTTATTGAAACACTAATTTATTATTAAAATATCCAAATAAACGAGTTATTTTTCTAGACTTTTCATCATATAAAAATTTAGGATCTTCTGGTAAAATCTCATTACTCTTTTGTGAAAAATTATATTTAATTCTTTGATTTTGAAATGATGAAATTGATTTAGGAATAACTAGTTCAATACTTGTATTTTTCATCTTATTAAATTTAGAATTAGCTGTGGCATTAGACATATCTGATAAGTGATTCTGACCTTTTTAACTTGGATGCTTCAATTTTTTTTATTGGTAGCTTCCAAAATAAATTCAAACTCTTTATATTTGTCGCCATTGGCATCTTGTCGAAGTTTTAACCTTTTTCTTCTGTTAAACTATGAAATTGACGCTTTGTCCTTTTTCCTAAAATCTCCTTTAGAGCAATACTCATTTGAACTTTTAATGCATCTATTAATTTCTCTATGTTATCATATCTACCAATTATTAAACTACTATCTATTTTACATTCATATTTTGAATTATTTTTGTAATACCATAGTTTGATATAATCATATTCAGAAACATTATACCAACTACGCGTATAACTAATTTCTGAGAGACCCACTTCCCAGTCACCTTTTAGCCTTATAGGAGATGCTAGCTTAGTTGTATATTTAGCAACTGTATTAATATAATGTTCACTTACGACATATGAAGGCAATGTAAGGTAAAAATTATCCATTTTATATGATTTCATCAAATTTGAAATAATATTCTTCTTTTATTAACTTATTTATCTAAATGATGTTTTTCTGGCAAAATAGCAGGTTAGTCATCAATAAATTCTTGTTCAAACCCCGAATCAATACTAGGAATCTTACATAAATTAAATATAATATAAAATGTACCTTTTAAGAAATTATTTGCTTTATCGCTAAGATTATCAAAAATCTCTAGAGATATTTAATTAAATGATAACTTTTCTACAAGAGTATAAACTGGATTTTCATATCTCATTGTGATTTGATCACGATATTCGGAATTTGTTGGAACGTTAACAATCATTAATAATTTACTTAAATATTTATCAATCAAACTTTCAATACATAAATCACTTTTCACATAAAAAATTTTTATAGGATTCAAATTATACTATAGTTTTGAAAAGCTTTGTGTATCTAAATCATTCAAAAAAGGGTAAACATCTTTTGTAAATAAATTGTAAGCCTAATACGTATATTTAAAATCTCTCAATTCATTTTCTGGTAAACCTAAAACCACTCCCAAATATTTGTCAAATTTCAAAAATAGTTTTCCTCTATCTTCAAGAGTGCCCGGTACAATGAATACAAATTCATTTTCTAATTTTAAAGAAGGCATAGCTTTAACCTCAATGTGTTCAGAATCATCAATCAATCTCAAATACATTTATCCATCTGTTGAACGTCTTAAAAATGTTTCTGTCAATCAATTAATTTCGTCTACAATTTGTTCAATTGTATACTGACCACGTAATAATTTTGCATCTCTCGATTCTAAAGTTTTATAAATAGATTCTCTATTATTTTTACTATAATATACTAGTTTAAATGATTCATCTATTGGAAGTGTTTGCCAGTATTTTGTAAAAGAAATTTCTTTAATTTCAATTTCCCATAATCCATGGAGATTATGAGATTGTACTTTACTCATAAATTTGTCAAAATTAGTCGATGATAGAGTAATATATTGAGAATTCATTTTAAATAATCGAATTAACTTTACTACTTCTATTAACTTTGTTAGTTATTTTTTGGTTTTGATGTTGGTTTTTGTTGCTGCTGTTCATCTTCATTAACTAGTCGTTGATACGAAAATATCTTTTTTGTATATGCTTTTAAAGAGTTTATAGATTTTCTCTTTATAGCAGGGGCAATCATTTTGTATATAGTATATATAATGTTTTTTATTACTTTCATAAACTATATAAATCCTCATCATTCACCCATGAGTTGTATATTTCGGGGTAATTTAACCATTTGATTAAATGTTGTCTTTTATCCCTTAATTTCCGGCTTTTAATAATCTTTTCAACTCTGTATGCATTTTCCTTAACTTTTTGTATTTGTTCAGGATAATGCCTTACATTTGTTTTATCATCAGTCAATTTATCAACCGGTTTAATCGGTTCATTTATTTCTGTATTTATGTTATATATCTGATCTGTCCAATTTGGAAAATTACTTTTATCAAAAGGACCTAATTTGTACATTTTCCTAACCGGATCCTTAATACTTAATGAAGAATTAAATTTATTATTTTTTAAATCATTCATATTATTTACACCATATATATTTTTAAATAGTATTTCAGAATCTGTAGAAACTGCTTGCACTGGTGTCATTTTAATGCTTTTATGATTTGAATTATTGTATGCTATTAATTAATCATTAATAATATTATGCCAAACTCGCGTTCCTTTAGATGTAAAGTATTTAAACATTCTTCCCTTTAGTGTTCTATTAAATCTCTCTACTATTGAACATTTGATATCTTGGTTTTGACTGGTAAAATGTTATATATTTTTAGTTTTTAAAAAAGTTTTAAAATCTTTGTTAAGAAATTCTTTTCCCTGATAAGTTCTTATATAAAAAGGTTGTCATTCATCTCTAAATAAATTTTTAAATGCTAGAACTATTGCTTTTCCTGATTTATCTTTTAGTGGTTCAGCCCACGCATACTTTGATATTAAATCAATTACTGTCAAAATATAATTATAGCCTTTATTATATTTTTTAAATTCTTTCATATCTACTAAATCAGCTTCCCATTGTTGATCCCTTCTTTGGCAGCATTATACAGTTTTTGTGCAGTTGAAAAACTATTTGGGTTACTAGGTTCATAATAAATTGCTTTTAAAACATTTTCTTTAGCCAAATTTAAGGTTTAATCCAATTTGATGTTCTATTTTTATTAAATTTAAAATCAATCGGTGACTTTTTTGTATATATGTCATTCGAATAATTAAATAGTTGAGCTTTTATCTTCTCATTAAATATCAAATCTGGGTAAACATTGGCTTTTTTAAAAGTTGAATAAACTCATTAAAGTTTTCCAAATTAGTCTCTTCTAATCCTAGATGTAAAATATAATCAATTATATTTGTATTATCTTTATAATTATTGTTAATTTCAATTCTAAATTTATCATCAAATGCATCAATAGAACATAAC
>JAQFXN010001578.1:0-14797 GCA_034693365.1 Liacarus xylariae
ATTTTCTATAGTAGACAATAGAATATTTAACAAACCTATTATAATTTTCAAAAATTTATCTTGTTAATTTATTTATCTAGAGGCTTTTTACAGGAATTTCAGAAATTTGTCAGAATAATTAATAAAATTAATATTGTATTTGTACCTTAAAATGAGAGGATAGTTTATATCAAGTGTTAAGATTTGGAGGTACTGTAGATATACATTACGCTCCCTTAGCTATCACTGTCTATAACAGACAATTGTATATTAAGAATTAGCAAACATTCAATTTTACCTCATTTTTGTTGACCTCGACTTACTCTATAAGTTGTGACAATTTATTAAAAATAATCTGATGATTGAAAGTTTCAATTTTAAATCCATAATTACAAGAATGAAAAAATCTAGACTTTAAATTATGTTATTTTTTATTCATCTTTTCATATATCATATATTACTTAACATTAAAACCTTAGCAATAATTTTTAAACCCCCTCTCCATTACAAAAAAGTATTAATTATTAAATCATTTGGAATATAAATAATTTATTTAATCTTTAATGATGAGATTGCATTCTCCTTGCAGAATATCCTTGTCCTCAATAACTTTTCCAGCACTCCTCAGATTTTAATTTGTCTGTCAATTTGTTTTTACCTAAAACCTAATTGCCAAACAAAAAAGGTTATTTAAAATAAAAATTATACATTTGGTGATTAGTGAATAAGGAGCATGCACAGACCCTAGACCTCGATATTTGTATGAACTCACCCGACACAAATGGAAGATTTAGCAAATTCGAAGGCATTACAAAAATAAGTGAAGAATATGAAAACTAAATAAGATTTCTATATTTTGATCAGTGACAATTTGATTAATTCTTTAATTGTCATTCCACTTTTTATTATAGTGAATGTTACAATTCATTCAATGCTCATTCCCTTCAATGCAATTAAGTTTGTAATCAGGCTTATGATAGACGGCAGTCTGATTCTGGATTAACTTCTAATGCGATTCGAATAAACTTATATGAAATCAATAGAACGCTAGAATTTATATCTTTAAGTAAATAGAACCCCATGCCTAATAATGGTTTGCAGGTGCTAGTACATAACTTCTGAAGGGATGACCAATGGGGCAAAATACCTCTTGTAGTGAAGAAAAAAGAGGACCCCCTTTAAATATATTAAGAAAAACGACGCCGAAAGCGTCGTTTTTTGGAATATTTTGTGAAATTCTATCTAAATTCTTGCTAAATTTGGTCAATTTTTGTTAAGTTCTAAGAGAATCCATGATAAATTGAATTAATTCTGTCAAATTATTACAGAATTAGTTGAAATTCTATTAAATTATGTCATTTTTAATTAAATTCTGCAAGAATTTGACGATTCCAAAATACCCCTATACCCCCACTGATCTTGAGATCTTTGGTCTTCCCTAGAACTTCATCAGGATTAACTAAAGTCAAAGCTGTTGAACAGTAGGGTTTTTTCTGTCAGGACATGACAAGCAGTTATATGAGAAAGTATAACTGTAGATGTAGTATATCTGGTCAGGGATGCGCAGACTTGAAAATGCTGAACAGGCTGTATTCCGGATGTACCCACCTCGCCCATCCCCGATGCCTGATTAAAGCAAGTTTAAGTTAGATTAGGTAAAATAATGCAAAATCTTTTTAGCAGACAGAAATAGGGTGAAAACGAATCTATAATTTATTTCTACGAAAGTCAAGATAAACCACCACTTGAAGAAAAAGGTTCTAATTTATTATTATTGTGATTCTCTGGGCTCTAAATGGAATTTTCTTTTTATTTTAAGTTAAACATGAATTATTTAATATATTTTATTTTTATAACTTTTATTGTCGTAATTGAATTATATTGTTTTTACTTTCTAGTGTCTCATTAAAAGTTAGCATGTATGATTGATTAACTATCTTACAAATGAGTTCATCTCTTTCTTAAGGATAAAAATTGTTTTGGTTTAAAAAGAATAAAATCAAATCAAAATAAATTAATTAATAAATAAAACCGAACGAAAAAATTTATTTCGAGAATAAAAATATAAAACAGTCTTTGAATTAGTGATTAATTAAGATAAGAAAATTAATATATTGTATATATAGTCCTTCAAAATTTCTGTTGTGTTTAAAAAATAACAAACGCCTGAAATAATGATTAAGAAATTGCGAAATGTTTAAATTTAGCAGTATAATTTAAAGATGAACTCTTGATTTCAAACAACTCTACTGTCATTTGATTTGATTCGTTCGGATAATAGTATTGAAAAGTAGAATAATCTAAGGGCGAAATCAAAACTTATCAAATTGAATAAATGAACTCTATGAAATCCCCTTTCCGATTTCACTTCAAAGAGGCACAAAGGGCTCAAAGTGAACACATTAAATATATAAGTTATATATTCTATAGACTATGTTATAACTTTTATAACATTTCCTAGCTTTTATAGATAAGAATAAGAATTTACAATATTTAAATGCATTGTATTTTAACAGATGTCCGCACAGAATATCAACTTTAGTTCAGTGCACAGTGTCTTAAAATAACAATCAATTCAATTCAATTATTTATATTCTTTTCTTCAATAAAACGTTGCAATAATTTTTTCAGTGTTTTTAATAAAAAAATAAATAAAAGTATTTTTAACTTATAATAGAATCATATTTACGTTAAATAATTGAATAGCAAAAAAATAATGAACATTGAAACTTTTATTAATAAATTTTAATAATAAATTTAATTACCATTGTAATTTTACTTAAATTAATGATTCCCTGTCCTGATTCCCCCTCAAACAACCAGATCAACCAATGATTCACAATTTAAATATCCCCATAGAATGTGATATTCTATCTTTTAAAATGCCAGGGCCAAGTCACCACTACATGGTGGCGAATCTGTTCTCCGGCCATTGGAAATACTGTTCACAAATACTACTGTTCTCGGTTTCTCATATTTTTTATAAACTTTAAACACTATATATTAATTAGTGTAAGGGTGGGAATCTGCCACCAAAGAGGTTTGAGGTTCTTCGGCCAACGCCGATGGGTGGGAAGTGCGGTTACTCTGCAACACTTGCCTTATGTCGTTCCAATAATATCTCTTGGACCAAAGGGCTCTCTCCCAAAGCAGGGTACTTCGGGATACGGTTCCTGTCGCATCAGGCCTCGTCAGCAGCAAATTGAATTCGACTGTACTTGAACTCCATTGAAATCTATAGAGAGAAGTATTAGTAGATATGATTCAGTTTCAATCTCTTATCTGATTAAACCCCATTGATCACATCGCTGATATAATGTTTTGCTGTCAAATAACTACAATTAAGACAATTATAAACTGAACACGATATCACTCCTGTTTTCACTTGTCCATATATTGTTAATCAATAATGTTTTATTTCTCAATAATCTTCAAATATACTTTTAAGCATTTAAGGTTTAGAATCTAGTCATCTAAATTAGTGTTTTCCAAAATTTTAAGATTATTATTTATTAGGAAAAGACCATATTTATCGATGAAGTACGTTTCGAAACAAAACCAGATGGTCATTTCCGAATTCGCCGATTTCGTAATACTCGATATAATGACGCAAATGTTTTGTCTATTGAAAATCGTTGTTGGAAGTCAATAAATATTGTATGTGCCTTTCCTATCATGGACTTGGTCCAATAATGAAATCAGAGGGAAATTTAAATTCTTATCAGTACATAGATTATTTGGAAACTAAATTATTTCTCTGGGCGGCGGAAATATATCCGGAATAACTCTTTTATATCCTACATTATAATTTACCTATTCTTAAAAGTTATAAGACTCAAGCTTAGTTAGGGGCCAAACTGGGTTTCACGATAGTTATCGAACACCCCGCTTGTTCGTCTTACTTGAATCCTATCGAAAACCTATTTATGATACTTTAGCATAAATGTAAATCCATTCATACACTCAAACCAGAATTAATAATTGTGAAAATATGCAAAAAAAATGGGATATCATTGATAAAGACACCAAATTAATTCATAATTTAGTTTTATCAATGAAAAGGCGATGTAAATATGTAATTGATAATTCCCGTAGAATTACCAAATATTAAATACTGTATCGAAGATTATTTAATAATAAAACATTATTGATTAATAATATATGGACAAGTGAAGATATGAGTGATATCGTGTTCAGTTTATAATTGTCCTGACTGTAGTAATCTGCAAAATATTTTAAAATATAATGAATATTTTTCGAGTTTTCTACATGTTAATTTATATAATTTTTAAACATTCATTTTGTCTTTAAATTATTGTTGGTTGAATAATTCCATGAATATGACGACGAAATAGTGTCATTTTTAGTCAATTTCTAATGAATTTGACGATTGCGAAATACACTCACTTAGACTCCCCAAGCCAAAATTAGCAAAATTCGCCATTTTAACATCGCTTGAATCCCTTAGGCTCTCACCGAAAAAATACCTCCCCTTTCATTTTTAAGTCTCGACATCCTTGTGATTTACAATCATTACCAATTGATGTACAATTGATTAGTAGCATTATCATTATTTATTATTAATAATTTATTAATACACTGTAGATCGATCGTTATCATTACAGGCTGATTCAGCCTATTTGGAAATTCTTTCACATATATCATATAATTAAGAGTTGAGTTGGAGTTTATAATAATCTTTTTAGTTGAGTTCAAATTCAAATAAAAACTAAATTTCTTATAAAAATATTGAAATTTGTAATAGATTTTTTGGGTAAAGTTTAACATGTGACTTATTTTTGATCGCCTTTCCTGTAGATTATAAGCAAACATTTTGAGAGACTGTCTAAAACGATGAAAGTAATTACATTGAATCTAGGGGTGACCAAAGACCTCAGTTGTACTGATAAGATCAGGAATGTCGAAGGAGATCTAGCCCGGAATACCCCCCCCCCTAGAAAAATTTGTGGTTAACATTACACCTATGGTACCCCTAAACTTTGAGAAAAATGTAGGAGAAAAACTCAAAAATGGGAAAAAACCCAAAATACCCACCCCCTAGCGTTTTGGACCTTCGACATCCCTGTGATAAGAGCCTCAAACTTATTGGGGTATAGAGGGGGTATTTTACAATTGTCAAATTCTTGTAGAATTTGACAGATCTGACAGAATTTAGGCAAATCATGATGAATTTTGTAAGAACTGTAACAGAATTTGACTAAATTTAGCAAGAATTTAATAAAATTTTAATAGTTTTTTAAGAAATTAGACAAAATGTTAGAGAATATTCCAAAAATTGCGCTTTGGCCCCATTTTCTCAAAATTGTTATTGAGAACTACTTCGGGAACGACCTAGGGGGTATCGGCTAAAATTACATAGGGTATTCGGGCACTACCCTCTTTGCTCATCCCTGAAATAAATTATAACAGAATTGGCACATTTGTAAAAATCTTGTTTATTGAAAAGATGTGGAATGCGGGATGTGGAAGGTCCAAAACGTAAGGGAAGGTGTTTTTCGGCAAGATTCAGAAGGTAGGGGTTGAAAAAGTTATTTATGTAATTGTAAATGTAAATGTAAAAAACAATACGTAATAATAAACATGTTTTTAATGCTCAAAACTACTTTATTTATTGATTTTTGAATACAGGACTCATAGAAAATATTTAATTTTTACTAATTTGTAATAAATTTGACAAAATAATTTGAAAATCCTAAAAATTTTCCATGGGGAAATAAAGTATCTAGCGGAGGGCCTGTAAGTGTATCTGAGATAAACGATAGGGAGTATTCCGGGTTGAACCCCTTTCCACAGCCTTTTGAAAAAGTTTTAAAATCAACAACATTTTTGATACAGTTTATTAAACTATTTTCATATTTCTTAAAATAATATAATAATCAATATTATTGATTCAATATGCAGGTAAAATTTTTAAAGCATATTTGACATTTGAATATTAGAATTTTGCATGAACATAACAAACAGTTTACTCGCCATAACAAAAAATGTTATAGAGAAAGTTCCTTCTAGGAGAAATTGATGGCAATCATATTATACTGTAAAATCAAAACCTGCTACTGCCAATTAAATAATACAATATTTCATGTTACTATTTTACTCAGGGATAGCAAAGGGGCCGAGTCATGGGGGTATAGGGAAGGGGTATTCTGAGAAAATTTTCTCAAAAAGTCAGGGGGGAGGGGGTATAAATGTTTTCAAAATATGAACAATTCACAGGGGGAGTATGGTAAAAAACCAAAATTTTTGCCTGCGGCGCAAAGGGGCATTTAGGCTATAACCCCTTGGCTACCCCTGGGTAAGATATAAAATAGAAATCTTATATTCTTAAATATTATTTTAATTTTTTACATTTTATGCTAAACTAATAGAATGAATGACTCATTTTTAGGACAAATTATTGAATAAAGGATTTTATGCTGAAGTATAACTCCAATTGTCTTCACTACTATTTTATAAGACATAAGATTCTTAGATATTTTCGAAGGAAGAGGAGTGAATCAGAGCTAAAGAGGAGGTCCTTAGACAATGACATAACAGATTGAAGCGGTCGGTGTAGTGAAGGCGAGAGAGTGGTTGATAGAGTAGAGTCAGATTGCAGTTTGGGTTCTTGTGCTATGTATGCTATGCCGATCTCCTCACAACTACTTTGTTATACTACTACTCCTCCAATTGAGCGCTGAGTTGAGTGCTTATTGTGAATCGTTGTGCTCTTAGTTTCAAAGTTTCCAAAGTTTTTGAATTAGTGTTTATGCGCTAAAACAGAATTTATATTTTTGTGAATATTTTGGAGAAAACAATATTATTGTATAATTAATGAACACTTGAATGGTATTAACGATGGAAATCAATAATCTCAGTATTGAACTGATTTGGGGATTCGTTCTACTATTCTATGCGACGCTGTCTTATGGAGTGATCGAAGAGAGAGGTAAGTCATGGGGAGAACTGAGTGTTAGTGGCTTTCTTAGGACTTTCTCACGAGCACTAGTCTGTAGTCACGCTTGCCTTACGCCGCAAATTGCGTTCCGCTCTGAGCCCAAAGAAAGAGAATATACTAAGGATTGTATATAACTTAAGGTCATATTGTAGTGCGAATACACATCAACTCTATGTGAAAATACTTTCCATCTCTTCATATTTCGAGCCCACTATTTATGAACTCAAACTATTATTTTTTGACTTTTTATTTCACTTTAATATAGTTGTGATACTCGAGAGGCTATATTTGAATTATTATTTCAATCTTCAAATCGTTGTTATAAATCCATTCGTTTTTTATTTATTTCTTATATCATTTCATATATTCTGTGAACAATTTTTTCTTCGTTTTTCTCTTTTTTTATATTCAATGCAATAAATTTCTTAATAATTTTTGTGTTCATTATATCCTTATTTTGTGTATATTTTGACAAAACAATAGTTTAGTTGAAACAAAGTCAAACTCATGTCGAAAGTTGGTGTCAGTCCAGTACTACCACTCCTACACTCTTTATTTGCATTGATATGTCAAAGACAAACGAGCAGACGATGATAAGGCAGATATGTTTGTCTTATTTCGGAACTACTTATTAATGATTTGAAAACAACTTTGAATCTGATTATCGCTTTTCTGTGGCTTTGCTTTTAATTTATTTTTTATTGCTTACAGTGAAAGACACTCTAAACTGTTTGTTGGGTTTGTCTATCACTTGAGTCCTATGAGAATATTTTTCACTGCACTGACCAAAAAGGGAGAAAATCATTTGAGAACTTGAACTCATCAAAGGATCGAATGACACTTTTACAGAACAAGGAATCGATATATAACTCTAGAATGTTATGTTAGATCTAATGCTGATTTGTGTTAAGCCTTGAAACACAACTTTTGAAACGATCACACGATTTCAATAATGTATTTAGTTTTCATGCCATTCGCCCATTGAATCAAATCGAAATCAATTTTAATGAAGACTAGAATAATATTTTGATTTATATAATGAAAATCAAAATTTTGAATTCTATAAAAAGAAAAGTCCGTTAAGAGTCAGTCCTTTAAGCGTTACATCTGTTGGGCTATAGATCTACGACAACGACTATATCTGGATTTGAATTTCTCCTCTCCTCTCCTCTCCTTTCAGTCCCACTAATCATAAACTTCTCTAAAATATTATTAGTTTATGTCATATTAGAGTTGAAGTGAACTCTTAGACGGCATCTGTTGTTTAGGTGATCTTCACATCAAATCTTATGGAAGTTTAATGGAGACACGCGTTGCCCCTCTTCTGTCATATAAGTTATTCTGTTCTTTGGGTCTCATTTACTAAATATGAAATGTTTCTGATGTTAATTTTCAAATATACAGCTGTTTCTCCACTTCCCGACAATTTTTGTTTTCTTAACCAAAAGTGAAAACACAACACAACTGAACGGCTATTTCAGTCCAAAAGTATATTTCATTCGATGGGAAATTAGCCGAAGAAATACTGCCATACCATAGATTCTTCGGAGGAGTGAAATCGTTAAATTGCAATATTGTTATGTATTGTCACCATAAGACCTATGTTTTGCACATATATTACATGTCTATAACATTTCCATTTGATTTCTTAATGTGTTCACTGCTTTAAGTCACACAAAATGCAAGAGTTGTGACAAATAGATCACGTATTGCACTCCACTCTATTCTGTGCCAGAGATGGTATAGTTAGTTGGCGTAACTCACTGACATGTGGACAGGGCATAAATTATTTGCTTAGCTTCTTATCATTCGCGCTTTGATGCGCTTCACTATGTTTTCCGCTCATTTGTCTCTCAATATTCATATTTTCTTATAATTATTATTCAAAGTTCTATTCAATGTATTTCTCATTAATATTGTGATGAATTTCTAAAAAAAGAAAAAAAATCTTATGGCTATCGCACATAAAGATCAATTCACTCCTATCTGTCGGGTGTGAATATATGGTATTTAAATAAACAGAGAATTTTGTTTATTTGCTCCAAAGTTTATGTGATGTGTGTTTCAAATCTACTATAATTGATAGATAGATTGTGACACAACTTCTGATGGCATTAAAAAAAGAAAAACTAAAATATGATGCGATGAAAGTCTTGGTCTCCACTTCCTGTGGGGGCACTTATTATGAATTGCTGCTCGAGTGGCACAATTCGCTCTCTTCAGTAGTGTAGGGATGCATATAACTAGTTATGAGGTATCCATCTTTCTTTGCCTCTGCCATGAATTCTAAATAAGTTTTTTACATATCCGGCCACAGATTTTCTCGCTAAACAAGTAATGAGCTATTCATTAGAGAGGATACGATGCCATACGTTAGTTGTTATCTCTTGTATGGACTTCTTTAGTAACAATCTTTTATCAATCAGAGAGGAAAAGAAGAAAGTTATGAATGAATTCCGTCATATTTTTTTCTACTCCTCCAAAGACCTTAATTAGAAATCATCCGAAAATTGTTCATAAATTCGAAACATTTGCTTATTTTTAAGTATAAGAATCTGAATTCAATGCATATTTCCCTTCAAACAAACTATTAGTGCCTTTTCTATCCGGAAATGACAGTTGAAAAACAAATTATCGGTTCGCCAGTGATTTAACGTTTATTTTTACGTTTTACGGGTTCAATGTGTGCACAACATTGAGATTCCATCCCATTATTTATGTCTTATATAAATCATTGTATTATTTATTTAACCAATAATTAGTGTTTTTAAATAAATAACTGTCTCTACACTCTGTATAACTCATTAGACATTTGTTTGCAATTGATTTATATTATAAATTAGTTCATTGTTTTTATTTTGTTAATTGAGTTTCATTTTATAATTTTTCGAATTAAATAAATAGAATTTCAGAAAAGTTTTATTAACTCATATAAAAAGTCATTTACATGTCTTTCAACGTCTGTCTTATGTTTCCAGTTGTGTATTCAAGTGATTGTACTTTCACTCCACCCTTAAAACTATTCTCTTTAGACTTTTGTATTTATTGTATTGTTTATTATGAATATCAGAATTTCATTCATTCCTTTTCTTATCATAAGTCAGATAAAAGTTATTTTAAATTCTTTTGTGACAAATGAGCGCTACTCTGGAAATACACTATTAATATAATTATACTCTACTATTATATCATATTATGATAAACTTATATAATTTATATTCATAGAGCACTAAAACATAAAATAAAAGTATCATATATTTCACAATATTCTGTATTTGAGGTTTGACTGGATGAATACTGTATTTGAGGTCAGAAACATCTACAGTAATAATCCAAACTAAACACTCGACATATTCTTAATTTTTACAATTCCATTGAAAAAATTAAATATTATTATATTTTCTGGATTGAATAAGGGTTTCTCAAGTTATTAACAAATAAATTAAAGTAAATTAACAAATGCTTGAATTAAGATTTATATTGTAAATTATAGTAAAATAGCTTGTTGAACACAAGTTTGTTTACTCTTTATAAAGATATAAGTGTTGAAAAAAATCTAAATTATTAATTTCCATTATTTTAGTCATTATTATTAGATATGAGAAATTTTTGACATAATCTGAAAATTAATTTTTTCATTTCTTGTAAGTTAATAATAATTATTAACAGCTCTGCTTATAAAATCCCAGAACATACCAAAATTTAAGATGGTGTAAAATGCTAGGATGAGGGTGATAATCACTGATAAATTGGAGGTCAAAATGGTTAAAAAAAAGTTTTTATCGAATCATATTTTTGCTATAGTATGGCGAATGTTATTGACAGAATAAAACTAGTATTTTTATAATGAATTATTTTTCATTAATAAAGTTTATGTGTAATCTTTGTTGAATAGATTCTGTCAACAATTTGACTAATAAATTTGGAATATTTTTAGAAACTGATAAAGGACAATTTAGTTGTAAAATATTTGTAATTACTATTATTATCAGTATAAAATATATTATATAGATTATATTTATATGTTAATTTTTAATGTTCTATAATTCAGAATCACCAAGTTTAGTGTTTTTGTTTTCTAGCTAAGAATCAAAACTGTCAAATTATAAAGAGGTTAAAAAAATAAGTTTATATAAACTTGTTAATGTAAAAATGCAAGCTTACTTATTTATTATAGTATATTATATACCAGTATAATTTAGTTCAACAAAATCAGTTCATATTTAAAATATAGTTAATATTTTTAGTGAATTTATTTAATGAGGGGTTATTTGAACTTACAATAAAATACCAAATAACTGATTAAACGTTTAGAAAATTCTGCATTTGGTTTATAAGTGCAGATAATAAGACAATAAATCAATAATGAGGAAGGTCAAAAGCAGCAGAAAATTTCTACATTCGGTAGGGATTCAGAAGGGTAATGGGTTATTACGTCGGCCGAGTCAGGGGGTATAAGTGGGGTATTTTGAGATAAATTTGCTAAAAATTAAAAATGCAAAGGGCTTGGTAAAAATTTACATTCAGCTTAAAAAGCAAGGGAGAACTATTTTGCAACTCATGGTTTAAACTAAAATTTTTAAGAAGATTAATTTCGATATTCATAACATATGATGACATATGAAGAATATTTTTAATTAATTTCCACTGCTATAGGAATAGAGACAATTTAGTGTAGAGCTAGGAATTACCCTTTACTTTTATAATTTAATTAATGAATGGGGTTAAGCCTATAATAATAAAATACCTCTTGTGATTTTGAGAAATAATTAGAATGCTATAAGAATTTCTCACATGATAAGAGTTTTAACATTTATTAAATAGGATTTTTATCTTCGCTTTGGAAGAAAAAGATGATAATAGTTTCATTTCTATAGGAATCAAATTTTATTTGACGTCATGTGGGAAAAAATATTATTTTTCAAATATTCACTAACTATATGAAAAATTTTAACAATAAATTTAACCTTGTTTATAATTCAAACTTCGATCGATCAACGCTTACAATTAACACATATTTTGCTGCAATGTTGACCATTATCTCAAAAGAGTATGCCATAGAACTACGAAATGCAACACACTTTATGAAGGTGTTGTGAGTGCCTTTACATAGGCAATAGGCCATCATATACAGTATACAGCATATAGTTTCGCTATGAATATGAACTAGCACACATTGATGAAACTCAATGCCATAGAATATTTCTGAAAGTTTTTGCTTTCTCGAAACAACTGAGTTTCTTTACTTTATTTGTTTGATGAAAATCGAGAAACTATTGAGCCTATGTCTCATGAAAAACATTTCGACTTTAAAATAAGAATATTTTCCAAATAATAATAAGAATATTGATTTCATTTTTTGTGACAAAAAAGTTAATTCCAGAGAATTGGCAAAACATAAATAAAATAATGTCTGTAGTTTGGGTCAGTCGGCGATCATATTTGCAAAATAAACCAAAATGAAGTCAAACTGAAAAACTTGAGAAAATATTCATAAATGTATGTATAGTCACATCTCATAGTTAAGCAACGGTTGACTGCTTTTAATGTTTATCATTGCGTGACATTCGCGAGCCATACATACAATAATCTATTACTGTTTCACTTTTTCCGAGCACTGCTCACATGTGCCAAAAGCCAGAATACATTTTTTGTAATTTCAAGTCTTTCAGGTGTGAAGAATAGTTTTTTCGCTTATTTAATCGAAGATATATTCTTTAAATATAAAATAATTAAATAAGAATTTAAACTTTTAATTAAAACTAATGCATAATTCTTTAGTACATATACTATATGTGAAGACAAAAGAATTCTCAAAACACAATGTAATAAGTTTTGAATATTATGTCTGATATACTTAGCGTTGCAAATGAATAAATTTAAAGAAAATTTATCATTAAATTTATTATAAATTTATTAATAAATTTACCTCTGTTAGAAAATATTATTTTAAGTAAATTTATATACCTACAATTTCTCAAAAATTAAGTAAATTTTCACTATATTATTAAAATTAATAAAGAGATTTACAGTCAATTCATCTTATCTAAATTTAGGAATTTGTGGAATAAGAACTTTTAAACTTGAAAAAATATTCATAATTTATCTTATTATAACGAAACAGGACACCTATACATGCACCTCGGTTCGCTTCCCCTACACTCGACACCAATATTCATTTAAACAAAAATAATTTGATTGTATAACTATTATATAGTTGTATTGTATGCAATATGAGTATTGTATAAATCTATAAACAATTTAATACAAATGAATGTATGCCTTTAACACAAGTTGTTAATTGAATAAAGTTATTACTATTATTATGATTAAGGAATAATATCTCAAAGTTTTGGAGAAAAATGTGAATGAAATTGACATTTTTACTCAAATACCAATTTTTGAATCGATGAACCGGTTTAACTTTAATAGAATGATTTTAATATAGCTTGAATAAAATTTATTAGGTTTGCAATTATACTGATTAAAGAGAATAGCAGAGATACGAGTCTGAAAATTCAGTTAATAAATAAAAAATTTTAATTCTTGTTGAAATAAAGGTTTTATAAATAAGTGTCTGGATGATATTTTAATTATTTCTTAATGTTTTAGGTTATATTTTAAAAACTTCAAATCTTACATGTTAATTACAATTTTGATTAATATTTTTTACCTATTAAATTTTCTGAATAAATTTATCCAACAAAATTTAATTTACATAAATTTACAAGTAAAATTGTCAGTTTAAAAATTTAGTAAATTTTTCAACGCTAGATATACTGTACAGTAAACCTGTTTTGAATAATCTCTTTGTTTCACGAATTTTATGTAAAATTAGAATTAATCTAAAATATAATATAAACGACAGAAATCTGAAATAATTCTTCAATAAACCTCCGAAATCAACCTTTGATTCTTTTCTCTATACCCTCTATATCCCCGATCAGTCTGTGCTCAATTCTAAAGCTACAAATTTTAGCTTTTAATAAAATATATGTTTTGTTTTCAACATTCAGACAAACTTTTTGTATAAATACAACTTTTTTAAGGAATAGTAAACTTAGGCAAAGGTGTATATCATCGTAAGAGAGTGACAGGTGGTGTCCATTCATATATTCAAACAGCTTTCACAGCTAGTGTTCAACAATAGTCTGAATGGAGAAAACTTAAATCTGTTCTCAGCGTTAGATTAGCTTTCTTTCGCTTTATTTCGTCTCAAACTTATTCTGGAGGTCTATCCCATCGTCAAAATTTTCCCACGCGTTCGAACACCAATTCATGTCCTTCTATATCGTATGCAAACCAGTCTTTGTTATTCTGTTGTCATTTTTTATTTAATATAAAAATTTATTAATACTGAAAATTGTCTCTGAAATCCATATTTTAAAGTTATATTTGTATTCAAACCAGTAATTATAATATTTGTGATATATGGTCTGCAAAGTGAACCAAAAATATAAATTTCTCCCAGATTTTATTTAAAGATTAAATAAATATACAAATATACTCCATCAAGCAAGGTTGTTTGTAAAGATTTTTAAAACCGATTTTTATAACATTAAAGGTTTCGAATTAACTAATCGAATGACTAGAATATACAAACTATATCACAATAAAGAACAAGTTCTATTCTTATTTAACCATTCTCTGCTATTTTATCTCCCTTATACCCTCATTAAGATTTTACTTATACTACTCCTGCCCCTTCAACGACTGAGCTTCACAAAATATTAGAAAATTATTTATTCAAATAAAATTTTCAATAGGTGTATTTTAATATAATCATATACAGTCGCGGATCATTCAAAAGAGGACGGACGGTAAGCTTGATTCTTACTAATTAGCTTTGAGTTTTTATAT
>JAQFXN010001579.1:0-14795 GCA_034693365.1 Liacarus xylariae
TCTTAATAATTATTTATTCCAAAATCTGCTCATTTTTCTGTCACAGAAATCAAAAGACAAAGATCTCGTTTCACATTCTTTTCTATTAGAGTTTGTATTAGTGAATATGATTCAGGTTTAATCTCTTATCAGATTCAAACCCCGATCTAAGATCTCTGTATTATAGAAATATGAGTATTATTAATAAATTAATTAATATTATTCTATGTGAATGATAAATTATCATTGATAATTAATGAAAAAATGTTTGACATAAAGAAAATTTTTCATTAATTGAACTCTTTATAAAAAGAATAATATTTATTGCTGCATTCATGTATTAATTCATACATAAATTATTTGAATCGTTTATTGCAACTATTATTGTATCAAAGCTCTAATTATTAGGTAAGAATTTAAATTAATAGATAACTAAGATATACATTTTATTCATGAATAACATCAGGGGGGTCCGGCCCGGAATACCCTCCCCTAGTGTTTTTGTTAGGTACGCCTATGGGCTCTACGCTAGGTACCCCACCCCCTTAGCAAATTCTAGTAAACGGCGATTTGGGCACCGTTTTTAAAATATTTCATAAAATTAATTATAAATTATTAATATCTCATTGATTTGCACTTTGCAGTGCAGTTGTATTAAAAAGCACTAAATAAACTCGTTTTGACCACTATTTTAATGATTTTGATGTGTTTTTACACAAAAAAACTATAAATTAACCACTTTTCAACTATATTTAACGATTTTTAATGAGTTTTAGGATAAAAATTCATAAATATACTAATTTTGAGCGATAATAACATGTTTTTTACATACTGTAGTAAAAAAAGACTGGAAAAAACCCTCCCTTAGACATCCTATGCTCTCGCTGAAAAAACTACCCCCCCCCCCTAGCGTTTTGGACCTTCCACATTCCTGATTAGCATTCAGCATTAAATTATACTTATATTATTTTTCAATGTAAAATATATGCAATTTTGTCTAGTTTTACAATACATAGAACATTCCCTGTCATTCTAAATACAGTGTGTTCAATTAATTACTGCACTTACTTCGTAACATAATTTCAGTACGGCTACTATTTTCAATGTTATGAAATCGTTGGATCCCTGAAAATAGTAGCCGTACTGAAATTACGTTACAAAGTAAGTGCAGTAACTAAGTGAATCTACTATAGCCTATGGATTTTCTAATTTAACAGAAAGTAGTCATCTTATATACAAGAACGGCAATCTAGGTTTTATATATTAAAGTGTTTTTTTGTAATTAATCCATGTGCAATTGACATAAGAATTAGCAAGGGGGTCATTCTTCCAAAATCATAATTAAGATTTCCAAAAAACTGCCTATGTTGAACTGCCCGCGCTTCAGTCAGATATGCCTCTGCTATCAGTCATATAGCTATCAATTATATAAAGTATATTGTTACTAATATGCTATTAATTCTAATCCCTTAATACGTATTCATATCAATACATTAAGAAACTAAACTGATCAGTTTACCCTTTTCTCTAACTTTAATAATTGAATTTATGTATAATTCTTTCAAATCATTACAGTCAGGAGTTTTCTCTATAAAGTCTTAAACGATAAACAGTTAAGATTTCAGTGAAATTTCAAACAGAGATTCCTCTTTACCCCAAAAAGCAATAAATTGGAAATCTTAATCTACATCCGTCACCAATCGAATTTGCCCTACTGCTGACTCTTTTTTATACTATCGAGATATAGACCAATATTAATATTAATTTTTTGACTTAAACAAAAATAATTACCCTGAACCTTTTAATTGTTTTTGTATCTTTAATTTTTAATTTACAATTAGTAGGAATTTCAATAATTTTATTTAAGTTTGAACCTAAAAACTTTAACATTAATATTGAACTACATCTTAATCGTATAAATAGAGCAAATTCGATTGGCAACGGGTATATATTTCTAAGCATAACAATTACTTTGCATATATGTACAGTGTTTCAAAAATAATACCTCATGATTGATGTAGAAGATCACACATTGGCAATTATTTTACTTGCATTAAATTTTATGCTCAGATTGAACAAAAGAGTGCGATAAAAAATTAGCTAATTGTACTGTATATAGATTTAACAAAACTAGTATCAAATTGTGTAAATGACTAGAAAAGGAAAACGAAAATAATTGATAGAAAATAATGTACTAATTGATTGATTATTGATTAAAGAGAACATAAATTTGTTTATAATTTCAAAAATATACATATGAGCTTACAATATTTTATCAAAACTTAATTATATTTCGGATAGATTTATTTTGAAACATAGACGTTTTATTCCTTAACATTCACCATCCGAGTTTTCTTTAAGGACGAATTTTAACCCTTTTAAAATTTTTAAAAATTCACTTTTGATAAGTTATGTAAAATACTATACAGAGTGTAGTATAATCTTCAAAATTTTATTTTTCACTAAAACTTGCAGGGTAAAAATTTTGTCAAATGAAAAAAATTCACGTAAATTTTCATACTGTATGATAGACAGCATTATATAGACACAGAAATTAAATATTATTTATAATATTTATGAATATTAAGCCAAATATGTTATAATACGATAACACTTTAATATCTGTAAACAAACGTAATAATAATCATATTAAATTAATTTCTGAGCAATCACTGTAAAATACTATGCCATATGACAAGAAAGTGTGCCTTTATTTTCTTAGAGATCGAAAATATAATTTTGGACATAAATTCGATTTTTACTCAATTAATTTAAATAAATTGTATTTAAATATGAAAAATATCAACTCTGTTTACTATAAATTTTAAATATTATTTGACATCAGTTGTACTGCAATTGTAGTCTTATGTATAGATTTTGTCTCAAATGCTGTGATTATTGTTCTCAAGTGATGTATGGATTCAATTGCTTAAAAGAATTACATTTAATTCAAGTCAACATTTAATTAAAATATATTGAAAAGTTTTTGCGATAAAAACATCTTTATTTGTCCAAAGAATCTAATTACATTTTGGACCTGTAAGAAAATAAAGGGACACGGCAATACGACAATGTATTTTATAGTGAATTTTTTATCGCACTCTTTTGTTCAATCAGACCATAAAATTTAATGCAAGTAAAATAATTGCCAATGTGTAATCTTCTACATCAATCATGAGGTATATTTTTTGAAACACTGTATTTATATTCACGACAAACTCATTTTGAAATTTTTGAAAAAACTAGACTTAATTTATATAACAACCTTCTACAATTTTGCTTTAGCGAATATTGTAGAAAATCAACCTGTCGTAAGCCGACTTAAGTAAATGTGGAGACAGCCTGATGAAACAGATATAATTTTAAAAAACTAAAACTATAAAATATTTAAAATAAATGAAAATTTCCCATTTCTGATAATTTTTAATTATCCCACTTATAGTGAATTTGTTTGCAGTATAAATATGAAAGCAAACACATTTACTATGAAAGGTTTACTGGTGTCCACGGAGTTGGATAATTTAACTGCTATGGTTTGATAAAATATTGAATGACAAAATAACATGTGAATATTTTTTGAAATTACGAATATTTATATGGGAATAATGAGTGCCTGAAAATTCAAAATTATAGCAAATTAGTTCAGGTAAGAGCTGATACAGTTATCAGATTGACATAATATATATATATTGTTGCAAAGCTTATGTAATGTAGAATCTAATAATGCAAAAATAATTATTTGCTTACATGGTCAGATCCGACCTAATGCCCAGGGTAATGGTCAACTTGTCTTAGTGTAGGATTTCCAACGATATTGGGTGAATCAGATAACAGCTGATAATCCATATTTTGTACCAATATGTACAATTTTCATACCCTCATTCTTCCCCTAAACCTTCGTATTTGCAAAAAATATTCATATGTAATATTTTTCAATCAATATACTATCAAACCATATGTGTTAAATCATCCAACTCCATAGACGTCAGCAAGCCTCTCATTGCTAGATAAACTTTTGAAGCAATTTCCTATTCAACATTGACTCTTATATAATTAAGATTATTTTAATTCAGCGCATATTTTATTTTTGAATTTTACTTTTGTTTATAATTCTAATTTATGAGGTTTTAAAAAATTTTATTTTGTAAATTACTAATAATATTAACGAATTTATCAATTTGTCCACAATTACAGTTAACAGCAATAGCAGTTTTTAATCCAACTCTACCACAACTAACCTATAGGGATGTAATCAAGTAAGTATTTATAGGCAGATCAATTAATTTTCTTGTAACTTTGCTTAAAAATAAAACATGTTAATATTATTTTAAATTAGGTTCCAACAAAAAATTTATTTATATTTACTCCAACGTTATTTACTATTAAAATATCATTGCGATAATCAAGCTAAAACCAAGTTTTTAAAATTAATCGAGAGCTTTCCATATTTATACTTGGTGAGAGAAAGGTCCGAACAATTTGGCGCTAATCTAGTTAAAAGAGCTACATTCAAATCTCAATCTGGTCCATTAATACATGAAATTTTAGATTTATAAATAAAATTTTATCCAACATAAAAATTTTATTCTATCTAAAACACTTAATTTTTAAAAATATTTTGCAAGACATTCTCTAAAAACAATTGACCAGTAAATATTTTTGCTGTTGTAAATAAATGATAAAATAAATTAATGTGAAAAGCTTTTATATTTTTTCTATGAGGGGTACACAATGAGGCTATAACCTAAATAGCTCTCTGATTTTGAAATTTTTGCAAAATACTCCTACCTATATCCATGTCCGTGCCTTCCTTAGTTAAACTAAAGATATATTTAATCTGTCCAGCTAATACACTACTTTTTATTGTTTCGCTTTATTTTATATTTTTAAGTAATTAGTGACCGAAAGCTTAATAATAACACTAAATAATTTGAAATATAAATTTTGTTAATTTATAAAGAGTTTCTATGAATTACTGTTTGAAATAAAATCTCACTTTTCGCTATCGTTCAATAATTACTCATATAATAAAATAAAGCAAATTAATAAAAAATAGTCTATTAGCTGGACAGATTAAATATGTCTTCAGTTTACTTTTGAATTTTGCATATTTAAATAAAAACTTAACCTATTGTACAAGTTATTATTATTTTTGCACATGCTATTGATTCATTAACATCATTTTTAACTTTGTACAGTTAATCAGCATAAAGTACAAAACGTGTCAAACAATTTAATCTGCCCTTTTTACAACCTTGTACATTTTATTATATAATAAATATGTATATTGAATACATATAATTTACATTACAAGAGATATTATTATATTTTATAATGAAATCGATTCCATTGATAATAAATTAAATTCAGCTGCCAATTAAACAGGGGCAGCCAGTGTCGGCCAAGTCAAAGGAGGTAAAGAGAGAAGTATTTTGAGAAACTTTTGCCAAATAATAAGGGAGGAGTACACTTTATTGTAAAAACTTTAAAAATACACAGGGATGAGTATGGTTAAAATAAATCAACGGCGCAAAACGTAAGGGAGGTATTTTGTAAAATCTCAAACTTTAAGCTATACCCCCTCATTGGCTGCCCCTGCAATTAACAATAAAAACCAAATGCTAATTCGTTGACGGACTTTAGCAATGAATATAAAAAATAATGATAAAATTGTCAAACATATTGATAAAAAATATCTAATGGATTAAAATGTAAAAATTCAGAGAAAAATTAATTTGTTATATAAAAATGATTAGATATTGCCAATTGTATATACTGTACATAAAAATATATTTCCCGAGTATTTAGAGTATGAGAATATTTTTACTCGATGTACTCTGATTTTCCTAGATAAATATTATATAAGACAAAAATTCCATATTTTAAATGATCAGAAAAAATAGTTTCAAAATATTTAAAGCATAATTAAAAGTATTTTATGACACTAGGCTCGGAACGCACAGTTCTACATCATTTACCATTTAATTTTAATAAAACTTGTGTGGAACTGCAACATTGTTTAATAAAATTATGATTCAAATGCCATCGCAACGAAATCTTATGGAAATTTTTAGTTAATATTGGAATTTATCAAGTTAATGTATGTTTTCATTTAGTAACTCTAGTAGTACATGTTTAGAAAGGCTTTGTACTGTAAAGTCAGAATTAATTAATTAGTAGAAAAATATAATTTATTGGTATTTAAAAAGTAATTTTTTTCTAAAAATACTGTAAATCATGCATAGTTATGAGGCAATTCACCTAGCTTGTAATGCTACCCTCTTTCTCGAAAATTTAAAATATCCTGTCTGCAAAATATTGAGTAGAAGGCAAATTTTTATTATTTTTACCATTCTCCTTACTTGGCATTTTTCATTTTTGTATTTCGAATTTTCTGTAAAATTATGAAAAATTACAGACATGGGGAACGGGGTCTCCAGCTCAGAGTCTGGGGAGTATTTGGGGATTAGTGCTGCTTCTCTTAGCTGCTCATGAGATATGCCCATGGCAATTTTGTGAAATCCAATGCCCCGTTTTAAAGAATATTCTGTGAATTTCTGTCTGTATTATTAGGAAAATTACATGATTTGGTCAAATTCTGTTAAATTGCTTTATTATTAATTGACTTCTAAATTTGACATGGCAAAATGCCCACTCCTCTGTTGTCCTAATATTAAAATTAGCAAAATTCGAATATTACACAATTCACTGAACCACCCCCTTCCTAAATAAATCGCAAAAAAATACCCCTGACATTTTAGGTAAACCGCGCCATTGAATCTTTAAGAAAATATTTAAATTTCATCATTAGTTTTGCATGATTGTAACTGCATAAATTTGCACTGGTTGTTCCTGCACATGTAGATTAACACATCAATAAAATAAAAGAACAATATTACGACACAGTATGACATCACATCAGTATCTATGGAAGACTCTTGACATTATATACGTATACAAATAAAATTATAACTGTTGAGAATTTCTTTTTTTTAAATAATGGATCAGGAGGAAAAGACTAATTTGTGTCGAGTCTGCGGTGATAAAGCCAAAGGTAAAAATATTTTCACAATACTAATTAACTGTTAATAATATTAAATTTATTCAGGTCATTTGCATATTTGCTATTTATATTTTGAATTAATAGAGATATCAAGGAAATAAATAATTAAAAATAAAAATTTGTCAATAGGTTACCATTATATGGTTTTGTCGTGTATGCCATGTAAAACATTTTTCAGGAATAACGCGCTCAAAAGTTTGGTAAATAAAACATTTAATGTATAGGTTATCGATAATATTTTACTAACTTGTTGAATTTTACCAATAGAAAAATTGTGCCTTCAACGGTAAATGCAGTATAGACAATTTAACTAGGAAATCATGTAAACATTGTAGATTGAAGAAATGTTTAGAAGTTGGTATGAAAAAAGTAAGATATCAATATATCAATGTCTACCTGAACTAAATATCAAATCTTAAAATTATTAGTTATTTATTAGTTATTAGTATTATATTAAAAATAATAATTTTATAACAAAAAATAATTGATATTCAAATTATGCTGATCACATGATATGTTTAGAAGAAAAATATTTTTATTCTTAAAATCAATACCAAAAAAGTAATAAATCAACTTTCTTTACCTAATGTACTCCGATTCCCTTATATGTTGAGACTAAGTTTGCATTCTGTCAATTCTGTCCAGATTTATTTTTATTTGGGCTAAAAACTTCAATCATAGACATTAGTTTTTATACGAATAAAATGTATCAAAGTTTATAATCCTTCTTCCATTTATGTTAATATGAGATGTTCTTACTTGAATTTATACTACTAAGTAATCGAAATTATGCTTACTCTCAAAATATACAATTTTATAAATGTCATAAATTTTAATCATATAGAGTTTAATATTGAGTATAACTTCCATTATTGACTATGACTTCAGTATATCTATCTGTAATAGATATTACTAAGTTTTGACAATGACAACTACTTAGTATCATAAATTCAATTAAAAGTTTCTGCTATTAACATAAATAGAAGAAGGATTATAAATTTTAATATATTTAATTCGAATAACAACTAATGTCTATTATTAAAGTTTTAGCCCAAATAAAAAAAATCTGGACAAAATTAACAGCAAGCAAACATATTCTCATTATATAGGAGAATCGGTGTACTTGTAAATTTTATATACTTAATGCTTAGGTTTTTCGAAGATCATTATTAAATTCTTATAAATAAAATAGATGATAGAAAATATTTATTTTTTTTGTAAAATATAGGAACTTGTTCTATTCAGAAGACCAAATAAGGAGATACAATCATCAGAGCAGGATAAAATAAAAACAGAAATGATTGAAACAGGCACAACTATATGTCCATGTGATTCAACTACTACTGATGAAATGTTAAAAGATTTTTCAGAAAATAAGTTCATTAAATGCCAGAAAATTACTGATGAGTTCGAGAAAATTGAAAATTTCATTTCAAACACTGAATTAAATTCAACTTCTGATAGTTTCTGCAGAATATCATTTACACCTATTGTACGGCCAATAACTGATTACAGGAATAATTTCAATGAATTAGAAGGCTTTAGATTAACGGAACTACTGTTTGCGACCAATATTTTTAAAATCAGCCCGATTGTTGGTCACGTGAAGGAGTCTCAGGATTATTGGGAGGCCTGTGCACTGAGTACACCGAGAAATGATTACGAGATTAAAAACATTGCGGAAATGTGTAAACTATTGAAAGGATTTAAGGAGATCTGTGCTGACGATCAGCTCGTTTTACTAAAATACTGTGTTATGGAAATACTTATCATTCGCACAATAGATAATTTGGATTATGAAAATCAAATATGGAAATTCACGGTATTAATTAATAATTCTTTTTGCATATTTAAAATTTTTCCAGCTGTCAGTTATTTTTTTTGCAACATACTAATTTATCTTGTACATATAACTTTTTAGTATACAAGTGTCAAATATAAAGTAATTTTATTGAAACAACATAATATTTATCAAGGTACAATATATTTTTTAAATTAAGTATGAGACGTGCAATTAAATTACAATTACTTAGGAACAGGAAAAGGTGCAAACTTGAGTTTTTGAAACAAATAAAGGTTATTGGGTATGAAATGAAGACAAAGAGTTTAAATTTAAATTTTAGAAGTCATTCAAAAGAAAAAAAAGCAGAATTTTAAAAAATGATTTGATTATAATTATAAAGAATTTTAATTATTTTAACGAGAATTTTTCATTAATGTTTTATTTTATGTCAGTTTATTTAATTAACCTGTTACAATATGCATAAGTTCAATACAAAATAAATCGAATTAATAATTTTTTATGATGTGATTCGGTTAATAACTAAGTTTCTAAAATAATTTTCTTGATAGTTATTAATTAATTTGGCAATCGGTCATAGGTTTGCCAAATAGAATAACATAAAGCGAAAGCTAATGAAAAACTCTTATACTCTAAAACTAAAATAGTTAATAATTATAATCATTTAATAAGACAAAAAAGAGTCTAAATATATTTCCATGGTTAATCTAAATTTATAACATAGCATGATGGGTTTTCATGGAATATCAAACTGGATTTGATGAAAAAGGATGCATATGAGCAATACGAAATGATTAAAGGATTTTTTGACATTGTTGTACCTGAATTAGACTCTGACCCAGTTACGTTGAATCTGGTAAAAATATTGTTTAACCAAGATTCTTTAAAAATCTTATTGTAATTTTTTATTCTTTGTAATTTATAATAGTTGACTGGCATAATGGTATTTAATCCTAATGTACCTGACCTTAACTTCAAGGATGTAGTGAAGTACGTAATGCACTTATGATAATAATTTGATTCTCATTATATTTACAAACGATTGCTTGTATTACAAAAAATAATTAAATTATTTTTAACTTTTTATCTTAAGATTTCAACAACAGATTTATATGTATTTACTTCAACGCTATTTGCAATTGAGATATCGCTGCGATATTAAAGCGAAATCAAAATTTTTATCACTAATGGATGGCTTAAAATATTTATACAAGATGAGAAAAGGAACAGACCAAGTCTATTCGAATCTCGAAAAGAGAAAGATATACAAGTCTAAAACAAGTCCATTAATACACGAAATTTTAGATTTGTAGAAGTTTTAATCTAAAAATAAGCTTCTTAATTATTCTGCGTTAAACGCTTTTTTTAATGATCTCGATTAAAATTACTAATCAAAAAATGTCAATAATTATGTAACAGGTTTGCATAGTAAACATTAAATTATACCAATAATAAATATCAAGTTGAAATTTTTTCAAATTTTGTAATTACAATTCAACGTATAAGCTTTCAATAAGCGTTAAAGCGTATTCTATAAAGCTTTTACAATTTATTTTCGAAATACGTTTGCATCATTTTAATTTATCCACATTTTGTCCAGTGTTAATGTGAATTTATTTCCTAAAACCAGCTATTAATCAAAGGAAGTGCCACTAAATTTGAAGAACAATTTTCAAAAAGCATGACCACTTCTTTATTGAAGTGTTTGCTTTTAAAAGATGATCGCAGTAGAAACTTGAAAATTATTTATATTATTGACAAAGAAAATCAGCAATAATTCCAAGCTCCAAATGGATGGTTAAGAGGTGTTGTAAATGTATGGCAAAAATAATTTTCCAAAACTTTACAATTTGCCCGAACCAATCATTTACTGGACTGTATATTCAGTTAATGCAATATGAGTACACTATTATACTGAACAAAGCTCCTTTTTAGAGAGGAGTTTCCTCTTTTCGTGGGGTTTCTCCTCTTTTTAATGAAATATTTCAAAATATTAAAAATAATTGATATTTCAATCAAAGCAAGTTTTGTCTGTAAAAAGTATATGGTCAGTATTCGATCAGCATTTAATCAGGGGAAGCCAAGGGGTATAGCCTAAATACCTCCCCCATGAGTTTGAGATTTTGCAAAATACCTCCTCTTCCTCTGGTTTTTGAGCTGCATTAATTTTTTTACCCTGACCATTTTTCGCATTTTAAAAAAATTTATACCCCTCTTACTAATTAAGAAACTTTTCTCAAAATACCCCCTCTATACACCCTAACTCGGCCAATGTTGGTTACCCCTGCATTTAATACACTATCAAATGAAATGTTATGTAATTTGTTCTCATATATTCATAAACAGATGTCTATAAAATATTGTCTGAAATTATTGACTCTGTTTTATTTAGCCATACAAATTCCTGGCTCTACCCCCTTTCCCCATTCATGATATTGACCGATTAAAGAAACCAATTAAGATTCTAATTTAATTAAAGTAAAAATTTTTATTAAAAATTTTAATATCGATTTTCTGCAATTTAGAAATTATGTAAAAACTAAAAATCTAATCAGATCTGAAAAATCTTAGATAGAATACAATTTTGTAAATAAATAACTTAATTTTATACATAAATTTTCTTTTCTTATCCATTTATAGAATTATAAAACTTAATTTTCTCTTAATTAAAAGAGATATCTCAAGTATAAAATCTTAATTAACTTTATTAGTCATGTTTTAGGGATTTATAATTTGCCCAGGTCCGCGGTGCCACATCAAAAGTTGTGCCATAAACGTATGATTAAAAAATGGTGGAATCTCAAGAAACCTATTCACATCGATAGAGAAGGTCATTCTGATTATGGCATTTCTTTGCAAAGCCTAAACCAATTCATTTCCTAAACCATGGCATGTAGTTGCTAGAGGGCTCTAAAATATATAGTTTAAATTAATGAATTTTAACACTTGAGATATTGATTCTGACTAATTCGCACATGCTGAATCGATTGGAAATAGTCCCAAAATAGAAAACAAAATATTCGTTAAAATTTTGGTCTATTTTGTACCAATCTATTGTTTTTAACCCATTATCTCACAAATTAGTCTTTTTCGAGTTTGGGACTATTTCCAATCGAGTCAGCATGTGCGAATTAGTCAGAATCGATATCTCACGTGTTAAAATTTATTAATTAGATTTTTTTCATTTTTTTAATTATACGTTTATGGCACAACTTTGAGATGGCACCGTCAACACTGTACATGTGATTCTCAACTAACCTCAAGGGAAGGTCTGATATAAACAAATGAGTTTAAAATAAAAACTGAGCAATTCATAGAAACTCTTTATAACAAAATTTTTATTTTAAATTATTAAACTCTCGGTCAGTAATTACTAAAAAATATAAAATAAAACGAAAAAACATGAATGTAGTCTATTAGCTGGATAGATTAAATATATCCTGAGTCTACATTACAGTTTTAACTAGTTAAAAATTTACTTGATGAATTAAAAATTAACTTTGAGCAATACAGCAATAATTTAATTTAACTATCATAGAGTAATAATACAATCCTTAATTTTTAAAATATTTTATATAATAAATAGTTTATTTATTAATTTTAATTTATATATATTTAATTTTCAATTATTTTAGAAAATATGGGACTTCTAGGAAAAGCAACTAATGTGTGCAATACCTACCGAGACTGTCCCCACTGTGCACATAATCCTCGCTGTTGTCGGAAAATGTGGATTTTCAAATTAAATTATTACCGGTGGTGTAGTTGTGGCCGAGAGTATTATCGGAATACCTGGAGCCATGCATGCTTCTGAAGTTTTATATTTTTTTCGATGCTCAAATTAAGTTAGTAGTAGTTTGTTACTTTTTACCCCCACATTTTCTCTTATATAAGAACCAATAATTCAATTGATAAATTGAGTTACAAACATCTGTTTGTGTGTGCATTTGCGTTAATTTGCATCTATGACTACATTATAATATGCTTTATAACATATAATTTTATGTCAGGGAAGAGGAAAGAGGGGGTATAACATCTTGACCACTTTCTAAACGAGATATAGCCAAAATGATAAAGTAGGGGTGCTTTCTATCTCAAATAAAGGAGGGTAATAAATTTTTTTAAATTTTTTTGCTTACCCTCACTCCTTTAATTTGAGAACATATGAAGTTATTTTTAGTCTATACCACTCATTGGCCACCCTTGGGTTCAATCATACTAACGATTCCGCAATTTCTATCGTGTAGTTTGATAAACTTAATCTAATAAATAAAACTGTTTTATGACAAAAATTAAAGCGTTTTCATGAGCCTCTGATTTTAAGGTAACAGGCACGGGTACTATAATTATATTTACAATTTATTATTCTATCATAATTAATTACAAATTTTACTAACTTTATGTTTAAAATGAATTACATTTTCTTGTTGACAAAGATTCAATCTATAAATAACATTTTTTACACAAAATCTCTCACTGAAATATTGACTAATATATTTGAATCGCATATAAAAATTTTTAAATTTATATTTATAACAAAAACACTTTTAAATGAAATTATAAAATTATATTTTGAACAAAAACAATAACTAATAAAAGACACAAAGAATATGTACCCAAAGTTTTGGCACATTTACTAATCAAGTGGTCTGAAACAGGTTTGGAGCTCAAAATATTTAAAGCTATTTTGCTTATTTTAAGTCTTATCGAACTACACGATAGAAATTGTGGAATCGTTATAAGGTTAAATATAAATAGAAACATACACGATGGTAAGCTATTAAATAAATATCGGGCGTTGAATTATCGGTTCTCATATGTTGAGTTATTTTTAATTTAGCAGAGTATTTTTTATTTATACTTAAATTAATTTTGAACAATAGTATATAAATTAGTAAATAATATTAATATATAATTGATATGATGCACAATTTTCTTTTTTAAACAACTTTTAAAAGTAGACAAACTTCTCAGTTTAGTCAATAATTTCTTATATAGGTCAGTTTCATGAAGCGCCCACATCAATTATGAATTTACTCAAACAACTCACTTAAGCAAAACTCATTTAAAACAAAAATATTAATTCAATTTAAAATAATTATATATTATTTATTTAACAAATCCTGTATAAATATTTATCTAACATAATAATACAAATTTGTGGACATATTTATGCTAGGATAAATAAATTGATTACCATGTTATATAATCGAATTCTTTGTGAATTTTTCGTTGTATAGCCCTTATTCAAAAATCCTGGGACTGTTCTCAATCATATTGAATTCTGATTGCGAATCCGCTATTTATAACTACACTCTGAGCTATCGAGCTATCAAAAGCATTCGAGAACTACGCCTACACTAAATGTACAAAAGTAGTTCATGAAAATGTATGAATAGAATAATTGATCAAATTTTTTTGTCGCCGATTGTAAACATTGTGTAAGTAAAGAGATATTGAAAGACATTATGTTTTCATTAATAAAATTAGTCAGAAAAACAGGTATTTCTTAAAAATCACTTAAATAAATATATATATGAAAAAACGTTTAAATTATAAAATTATTTGAATTTTACATCTTTAATGTTTCTAAGATTCAACTCAATTAATGTTGGAAATTGACCCAAGCCGGGAGAAAAAGAACACATAATAATTTTTCTGTGTTTGCAATTAAAGATTTTTTAAAAGATAATTTTTTTCTATTTTTTCAAACTTTGTTAAAAAAAAAAAAAAAAATTTAGTAATTATTTTCATAAATTAATCTCAAAATTGATAAAAAGATGAAAGTTGAATGCATAAAATTAAATAGTAATTTTATTTCGTACGAATTTTTTCATTTCAACTCTATCAATTTTGATATTAATTTATGAAAATAATTACTACAATTTATTTATTAAAGTTTGAAAAAATAGATAAAATACCATGTTTTAAAAAGCTTTTATATGAAATACA
>JAQFXN010001580.1:0-14793 GCA_034693365.1 Liacarus xylariae
TCAAAAACACTACAAGAAATTTTGTGCAGTTTGCACAACTTCAACCTATGCTTCGGCAGCCGAATTTGGAGACCCTATTTATAAGGAATATCAAAATTAAAATATTTTCTATTTCATAACTATAATTAGAAGATTAATGTCTATGTTGAACTGCCGCGCTTCTGTAAGATATCTAGCGTTTTTAGTAGTGTAAATTATGGTAATTTACGTTTCGTTACGATAATTTATAAATTGTAGTGTATAACATATATTTTAGCGTAAATTACGAATGAAATTTAAATTTCAAATTCTTGTTTTATTCACGAATAAGTTTTAATTAAACAAAATAGTGTTAATTTTTATAAAATATTATTGTTTACTAATTTCAAAAGATTCAAGAATTCACTGAAAAGATAGAAATAGGTTATTAAATAAACGAGACAAAAATTTAGTCACCATTCAATCGTATTATAGATCTCAAAAATTAGAAATATCTATAGAATATTCTGATTTTTATTAATAATAATAGTGAGAATGAATGTTATATTATTTATAATAATTTAAAATTAACGTATATTTAACTAAATGTTATATTACTAAGTGATCCAATAAGGGGTATTATGGATAAGGGGGATTTTGGAATTTTGGAGTTTGATCAATCTCATTTCATAGAGGGTATAAAGTGACACAATATTCCACTTGAAACTATATTTCTAGGTTGCACTCTCCATTAATATGAAAATTCGAGATAAAATTAAAAAATTTAAACATTTGAGCCATGAATCTAGACTAAATGTCACATGTTGAAACTAATGGTAATATTTTCAAACTCGGATATTCAATTATATTCTTGAATTTCACATTATCCCGAAAATAATTAAATATTCGAGTTTAAAATATTACCACTATTTTCAACATGTGACATTTAGTCTGGATTCATGGCTCAAGTGTTTAAATTTGTTAGTTAATTTTATCTAGAATTTTCATAATAGTGGAGAGTGCATATACGTTTACATACGAGCAGATATACGTTAGGAACAAGGTAAGCAAATTTTTAATTTACCAAAAAATCTTGTGAACTAAAAGCCAAACCTAACTTAGAAACATCCTTACCTTATATGTAGCTCACAAAATAATTTTCAGATTTTTGAGATTGGGGGCGGGGGTTAAATTGATTTTTGAAAATGTGACTTTTGATCAATTTTACCAGTAAATGAAATTTTAAAAAATTCATATCTCGAAAACCATAAGAGATAAAAATATAGTTTCAAGTGGAATATTATGTCATTTTATACCCTCTATAAAATGAGATTGATCAAACTCGAAAATTCCAAAAGTCCCCTTAAACATAATACCCCTTTATAAGTGGTTTAATGATAATGCACATTGGTTATTATTATAGTTTTATCAGATATTCTCGTCATATATTTGGATTCATTGAAAGCTACTTAGAATATGTGATTTTTTTGAGTGTTGGCTATTCTCTATTTTATAGAAATATTTTAATTATTTTATTTATTTCATTGAAATATAAGAAAATATTTGCGAAAATCAATGAACGTTTCAAAATGGCTTTGAGAATGAGATCAAAACATAATATGAAATATCTATTACTTGTTCATTACAAGACTTGTGATTCACTAAACTTTGCGAACGATTATCTCAGATCTAGTTTTATAGCATTGATCTCATTTTGGGCTCAAATGATACATTATTTCATTTATAATAAGTAGTGTAAGATGGACCCCAAACGAAACATATTTTGATCTATTATTTAAATACTTTAAATAAAAGCAATCCAAATATAAAAGCGTATTAAAGTAGTTAAACCGGTTTTTTAAAATGTAGCTCTTTTTAATTCAATGATAACTTTTGTATCACTAATATCTGAATTACCTTCAAGCCATTTGTTGATTACCTTGAAGTTCTTCTTAAGAACTGTTATTTTAAATCTGACGACATTCGCAACTTATCCATAGATTCTGTTCATACATTAACCAAAATACCTCCCCTTGTCTTAGATAAATATTCAAAAATACCCCTCCCCTCCTAAATATTTTGAAGAAACAGTGCTTAAGGCAACGTGTATGGGGAATATTGAGTCAAATTCTTTCTGAATTTTTAGAAAAAGCAGAATATTGTCAAATTCTTGCAAAATTTGACCAAATTCTCTTAATGTACGTCAATTTTAATTTCTGCAAGAATAAGGCATTTGAAAATATTCCACTATATCCCCCTATTATTTTGAGGCTCATCGCAGTACTCCATATCCCTTGACTTTAAGTTTTTGGTCAGCCCTTCCATAAATATTTATTTGAATGCCAAATGCGAATACATTAACTTGATAATTGTTAAAGATATCTATCTGACAATATGCCAACTGTGATTTTGATGTTCGTATCAGTGCATATTGAGCTTCTGACTGAGTTTTATGCCAACCCTAAAATGTAACTTGTTCCTAATGTACACTGCATGTACTGTACTTATTAACAGTACAGTTCGAATGAATGAAATTAATTTAGAAAAGATATTTATTTAAGATAACTTAATGATTCTAATATCTGCTAACCAGTCATAGAAGGACCTTTCGGCCTTTACCAATGTTGAGTCTTCGTGTCTTAAAGCGTACAGCGGAAGGCTCTATACTGTGTAAAATAAATGATTACGAACCTAATGACATATGACGGTTAGATCCTATTTGGTGACTATGAGGAATTTCACTCTAATAGTCGCCGTCCGTGAATAGTCTTTGTCACTCTCTGGCTTACTTTAGATGACCCCTGAATATGTAGGCACTCAGGTCTACGTTATGATGAGTACAGGGGAATTCCTATCGTCTCGTCCTTCTTTGCTATAAGATCTGTGTCTTCCTTCTCGATAACGTTTTCTGGATTTTATATCACTGTGGTTAATATGTTGTTGGCTGAAAACTTAGTTAATATCACTTCAAATAATTTGTAGACAATTATAATTTAAAATAATAATCACTTTATTAAATAAATAGTAACTTCTAATAGAGAATACACTTAGAGATAACTATGGTTTATCAGTTGAATTCTTTTAGCCATCAAGGTATTGTTAGGACACAACTAGTAACTCTAAAGAGCACGGTCCTTTCTTGGCTGTCGCCAAGAGAATCCCCGCGTAGCGCAAAACGCCTCGTTTTTATCCCCTCAAGTGGCAATATTGCGCCAGCTCTGACCATGCTCAGAACGACCGTGGAACCTTCTAAAGTTTTGGAAAACAACTACACCGGAAGAGTATAATCAGATCAGAGATGCTCAATTTATGCTGCGATGCTCAGCTCTACGCCTACATTTATAAAATTGTAGCTATAGAAAATATATGTTCACTTTCAGTGTAATAAAACATTTAATCAACTATAGGCCTATATTATTCGTCGCTATGCCACGCTATTATTGTTATAGGATTTACTCATACATACTTTATAGTTAGATAACAGTTTACATGGCTTGAGGCCGACCGTGCACTTGAAGGCCTTAGAATATGAGCTAACTTCTATGATAATATGGAGTGCAAATCCAATCTGCTCTGGCCAGTCAATTGGTGAGGCCACCCATAATTGTTAAACGAAGTCGATTCTAAAATATGAATCTAGTTCCTAATTGAGATATGAGTATATGCAAATGTGAAGTTACTATGGTGAGTCTAGCATAAATGAGTATCAATGCGTCATAGCCCTGGGTTAATGATAGGGGATAGTAATATATGAAATATATTAAATATAATGTTATTCTTGAAGTATTATATAATTATAATTAAAGTAAAATCATTTATAGTATGATTCATAGTAATAAATATTTGATACTCATTAATTCATAAATTTGTATTGAATAATTTTAAATATAAAAAACATACATTCATACACATTTCTTTGAATTTCGATTCGTGCACTACTCGAAACAAGAATATTCTTTAACGTTCCAATATATATTTAATATTTCTTGCAAAATTTTCAATATTATGTAAATTTTTAAAATCCAATTTTATAAAATTTTAGATTCTATATAATATTTTGTTAGTATAAGAATAATATATCTGGTTAATATGAAAATAATATATTTCATTAATATAAAATAATATATTGTCGGCCGACTTAACACACAAACAACATTCACACACATGCAACAATCATTTCACTAAATATTAAACAACTTTCTGAATTGAAAATCTTTAAAGTTTGAATTTTTATGTTCAATGACATAATTAATCATTTAAATGATCAAATATATTTGTCCTACTCTATAAATTTCATCAGACTTTCTTTAATCACGAGACACACTAAAATGACCACAAAAATTGAATTATGATATTGGGTTTATTATTAATGTTAATAACACTTTACCATTTTGATATTGTGATTATCCTTTAAAATGAGAACATATTTTTGGCCTACTTTATAAAACTTATCAGATATTCATTAGTCACTAGATACTCTACAATCACAACTACAATTTAATTCTGACACTGGGTTCACAATTTATAAACGATAACATTTAACCACTTCGATAATAATATTGAACTTTAAATTGTCCAAATAATTTTTGTTACATTCTATAATTCTTATCAGACATTCTTTAGCCAATAGATACTCTACAATGACCACTATAATTTATTTCTGACACTGGGCTTTTATCAGCGCTGGAAAACTAATATTCTGTGAAATATAAAAATAATTTTAATGAAATTTTTTTAAACTTAAAAATAAACAAAAAATAATATTTCTCTAACATAAGGAAGAATCCAAATCAGAATCTAAAATATTGTCAGTTAATTAATACAATAATAATTTATAAACTTGTTTCAAAAAATAAGTTTTGACTTTATTTTAACAAAACATAAACAAATAAACATACAAATGATTTACAGTTAATGATGAGTTTCGACAATTTCACATTTTGACTTTTAGCTAATGAACTCTACGAATAACGGGTGGACTCGCATTTGGTATTAAACACTCGAAAGTCAGTCTCGCCGTCATTCCCATAGGTAGATGGATTATTGGCCGAAACGGTAGTTACCGCTTGGCCTAGAGGTAGGTGTTGTTCACTTGTTGGCACAATTTCACATCAATAGTAAAAGTTTTTTTAAACACTTTCCCATAGTCAGTTTGTGACCCAATTTCTACAGTTAAGAACCACGATTTTTTCTCGTCCGGCCCTTATAAACCGCTAAGGCGGTCTGATAGTGAAAGCTTGCCATCGAATCACTTTGAGAGCCATCCTAATAGTAAAATCAATCTGCGAATGGGTTAACGTTTAGCCATCTGTGCTGAAGAGTATTTGACTCCCACTGCAGGTGTGCTCTAATTATTAGACTTCTTTGTCTGTTGCAATAGTTTCTAGAAGTTTCTTGAAGTATCTCATTAAAACAATAATTATACAATTCTAATATAATTTATGGCTATAATGAGCCTTAGAGTAATAGCTATTAGTCAAACCTTAACATAAAATACTAAATCACGAATATAGATTCAAACATCTGTTACAATTAGTTTTACAGAATAAGTTTTAAATTGAAAAAATTTGACAGCACTGTAATACTGCTTATAATATATAATAACAATAATAACTTTATTAAATTAACAACTTGTGTTAGAGGCATACATTCATTTGTATTAAATTGTTTATAGATTTACACAATACTCATATTTCATACAATACAAATTTATAATAGTTATACAATCAAATTACTTTTGTTTAAATAAATATTGGTGTCGGGTGTAGGGGAAGCGAACCAAAGTGCATGTTTAGGTGTCCTGTTTCTAATGTTGTGTTCAATGGTGATATGTACTGCATGACTGTGCTGTGTATCCTCTGCGCCAACCAGTCCCATTGCATTGATTATGACCTGTTAAGAGCTTTTCCTTGTTCGCGAGCTAGATTTTTTCTTTTATTAAGACTTAATTTATGTAAACATCGATTTAATTTAATTTAAATGATTTCTAAATGTGATGCCAGGATAGAAATTTGCTAACTTGTTAACTATGAAGTGGAGTAACATTTAAAATCAACTCCGCATTTGCCACCATTGCATTGTAAGTTTAATTTGCTAAGCCTTGTGTGTGGCAAGATGACCATGGACCAAACCAAGGGTGGTTATTTGCTAGTATACGATGAGCTATCGCCACGAGCTTCATATAAGGAGGGTTCAGGTGTGTCCGCTTGAATGTGTGACACTCCTCCCTGTCATACCTATGAGTGAAGTAATGATCTCCGAATGGCTTGAAATCTCCGATTGTTCAAAGAGAGATTTTGATAGTCTTCAATAATCAATTAATCCCGCAATTAGAGTGACCAAATCGGAAAATAATAAAAAAGGAGTTTGGTTAAATATACGGTCAAAAAAAGAGGAGAAAAAAGAAGTTTCAGAATTCTAAAAAAGGACAAAAAAAGGAAAACATTGTTGCCTAAAATCAAGTTATTTATTAACAAATTTGTATTTTTAGAGATTATTCAGTACTGGAATTTTCATTATTTTAGATCAGGGATGCATAGTCTCACCTGTGCTTTTGGCCAATACTCCTAATGTAAGCAGAAGGTACCTCATTATATCAGTTTTAAGAAAACGACGCCGAATGCAATATTTTTCAAATATTCTTTGAAATTCTTAGAAAGATATCAGAATTTTGTCAGGTTCTACCTAAATTAGTTCCAGAGACCGGAATTCTTATAAAATTCATTATAATTTGCTCAAGTTCTTTTAAAATCTTACAAGAAAAGTAGTGGCAATTTTTCCATGTTTTATCATTTTTAATTATATTCTGCAAGAATCTGACAAATGCAAAATACCCTGCAATGGACAAGATGATCACTCAGATTGCCTTATGCTTAGATGTTTAATGCCTTAAATAAATTTATTTCACAGGTTAGAATATCACCTTCTAACTTCACTTTCCCTGAATTTTAACCATTCCTTATTTAGAATTTTTCGTTTTTGTTCTCCCATAAACACGTTGATGACATGAATTTTGTTTTGATTTAACTTTATAACTAGGCACTTATATTTACCATAATAATCAATGATTACAATATCAAATCATTTTAAGGGTTAAGATAATTGTTTGTTTGAATTAACTTCTTATAGATATTTGAATAAGAATGTTATGAAATATGGAAACAAAATTCTATAACATTTCATATGACAAGTCTATTCAATGTTAATAATATATTTATTGCTTTACTAATAATATATACCTGTTGTTGAACAAATTACCTATTAAATATGGTATATTGATAAATTTCATTAAAGAGGAGAAAAAAGGAATAAAGGAGTCGTTCGAAAAAAAGAGGAGAAACCCTTCGAAAAGAGGAAACTCCTCTATAAAAACAGGAGTTTTGGTCAGTGCACCCGCAATACAAATATCGTTGGAAAGCTTATAGCTAGTGATATAAACTCGTTACAACTTATTTCTGCACAGCTACTAGACTATCGTATAGTGTATTAGCTTAATGTTATTGTATTTGACTATCAATGACCGAAAGTTGAAGCACTAAATCAAATAATTTGATTACAAAATTTTATTATAAAGAGTTTTTATGAATGACTCAGTTATGAGTTCAGAGTATTATTTAGCTGTCGTTCACAGATTAGTCAAATATAATATCGTTAATCTAATACACTAAGAGGTTTTATACTATGTGAGCAGAAATAAGTTGTAACGAGTTTACGTTGTCGGTCACTGACCGAAATTGACCGAAACTGACCGCCGAAAGTAGAACAAATGTTTTGGTCAGATGTAACAAATAACCGAATTTGACCGAAATGTGATTAAATGCTGGGTTTTTGTATAAACTTTTTATGAAATCTCAAATGCTTATAGATTATGAATACTCTGAGTATATTTTTTCAAATCAATTCAAACCTTAAGTTCTCGATGATTTAAAGTCTGAATGCAATTTTAATATTATTATTGATATCTCGGCAATAATAATATTGAAATTCTCGATTATTGAGAACTTTTTTGTAACAGAAAATGACGTCATATTTCACTTTTTTAAATAGTTTTTGTTCTGACCGAAAATGACCGCCGATTTTATAATTGTTATCTGACCACAACCAATATCACTACTTACAGCATAAAAAATTCAACAATATATGAAAGGCCAGACCATTATCGTCTGCATCAGTGCACCTCTGGCCACTCATCGCAGAGAAATAATATTATCAACAATTTACTCGCCATTGAATAAGCTCTCCACCGATATTTGTAAGGGGCAAAGATGCTAATTGACTGAAACACTATAAAACTTAAGACCGCAAAATGTTACAGAATTTTACCCTCAGATTTGTCACATCAGGTTCATGAGTGCACTCTAGGATTTCGACTGATTACTTATTTTGGTCCTATTAGTGGATTTTTAAAAAGAAGAATATTTCATTGGCCACTGAGGCCCAAAAATTGTGAGAGACGCTAATGGCTGTAACTATCACAATGGGGTGGAACACAATTAGGAACCAATTTGTTACAACTTTGGCTTATTTTATTCTTTAATGTCCACTCAAAATTGGTAAAATTAAATTTGACCTCCACCAATGGCATTGTTAAGGGAGGTTATGGGGGTGCAAAGGAAAACTAAAATAATCCTATATTATATTTAAGCTATACCCCCATTGGCTACCCCTGATGTTAACTTTTGTGATAACTTTTATGATACAAGACAGAATGACACTTTGTCTTGTAATTGCAGGACAGGACAGGTCAAGAAAAGATTTCACCAGGACAAGTCAAGACAAGAATCAGTTCTTGTCATGTTTAGGGAGTCTTAGAATTAGATAATTAAGAGTTAATTAAAAAATAATGGTAATTTGTAGCATTTTATCGCATTTTGAAAAGTTTATTTTATCTAGCTATTATTTGGTTACTTTAAAATACTTTTAATTGGAAATATAAGCCAGATTATACATACTGTAAATTTAAATATGTTTAACAGAACAACGTAAAAATCTTGAAATATGTATTATTTTTTAAAAATCCAATTGAATTCATAAACTTATTATCCATTGGTTAATATTTAAAACCACCAGCAGATGTCAATTGCGTTGCGACTAATTCCTAATAATAAAGACTGTGTTTTGGATGCTTTTTGGATACTTTTGTATATTTTGCAAACACTTAAAAAATATTTTTCTATAAAAGGGTTCTATAAATATTTCCAAAACTCTTGGATATCACTAACAATTGAACCCATTATCATCAAATGGTCAAAATGTCTTAGGATTACCACCAATTTATCATACTACTATGAAATGATCAACATTTTTAAGATAACCGTTAAATAATCCAATTCACATTTGGGTTTAGCTACAAATCGCCAAAATTCATTTCGCGAAATGTTTTTCGTGAACATTCAAATCGCCTAAATCTGTGGCACTTGGTGCCATTTTGAAAATTTTTACACATATCATATTACTAATAGTTGAGTTTGAGTTTATAAACTTTTTAATTAATTTTATTATTCATATGAATCATAGGGAACCAAAAATGTTTAAATTAGTGATAAGATTTGTGGATAAGGTTTAACAGCACAAGTGGTTTTGTCAACCTTAGGCCTAAATTAATAAATGAGTATAATTTATGCAGTAAGTTGTTAAAATAGAATAACTTTAAAAAATTAAAAAACAATTAATTGCACAGAAAATATAAAAATAGAACAAATTTATTTAATTTTATCCAAATTTAGATAATTAAATAGATAAATCAAATAAAATAAGAAATTTTTCAGAAAAAATACATGCTCTTAGAAAAATTGTTAAAAAATTAAATAATACAAAAATTAAAATAATTTTTAGTAATAAATCTAATACTCTGTTTTCATAGATAGGCTTCAGCCACTTTACTTCTATAAGACACTTGAGGGTTGCGTTTTCATGTATATGTCTTAAGACAGTTTGAAATATAAATATTTATAACTGTTGACGTCTTATCAAACTCGATTGTGCAAATCGATATCGATAGTCATTTGTTTGTTTGTTTGTAAACATGAATTTATTTATATCCGATTATCGATTGTCAATATCGATATTTTGTTTTAAGTCACTTCTAAGCCGCCTGGGTGTTTTCATGTGTTGTAAAACTGTCTTAAGACGGGTCTTTAAGTAGGCTTGAAATAAGATAGTTTCACGTCTACTTAAATTTTTTCATGATCATATTGTAAGCGGCTTCATTGAGTAAAGTGGCTGAAGCCTATCCATGAAAACAGACTATAATATAATTATTCTGTTGGTTTGATCAGAAAACTGACTCTATCGATAATAGTTATTACTGACACTTTATACTATTCATAAATTATGTTTTACATTATAAGCGCAAAATTTTGGCGAAATGTATATTTTTTCGCAATTTAAATTTCGACGAAATGAATAAAAAAAAATCGCAAAATGCGTGCTTTCGCGAAATGCCTGCTTTCGCGAAATGTATTTTGGCGATTTGAATCAATACCGACATTTAATGATAGTGGGATTAATTGATAGTGATTTTAAACATTTCGACCATTTGATGATATTCAATTGTTAGTGATATCCATGAGTTTTTGAAAATATTTACTCTCCTCTAAGAAGAATATTTTATAGTGTATGCAAAATATACAAAAGCATTCAAAACACTAGCGTGCATATTACTAATTTAAAATTTATAACAAGCACCATTAAATATTTAAAAAATTGAGAATTTATATAATAACAGAATAATATTATTCTATACAAAAAGAATGTATTTAGGATGGCACAGAAGAATTATTTGATAGATCCAGAAAGTGATAAAAAAATTCCATTTGTAAAACCGACATGGGCGTATATTTAGCAAAACTATAGAATTAAAGAAAGGAACAATGTCATTATTGTGGCGATTTAAAACCTTGAGGATTAACATAATTATACCATGAGGGTATTTAGGCAAGAATAAACAATATCAATCGTCTCTAATACTAAGAGTTTATCATCCTAAATTTTTGGGCTGTATGCGAAGAATATTTACACTTTTTGCCGGTCCTTTTTATTATTGGTAAACTATAGTTGATAAACCTCAGGCTGGCCTAGGCTCCATGCCAGGCTCTACAAATATTGCGGGCCTTCAGACCCAGGCCGAGGCTCACAGAATTTAATGAGGCCCAGTCCCAAGCTCAGGCTTATAGATTATGGGCCTAGGCCAGGCTCAGCACTATGGGCCTGGTTTGGCATTAATTATATGAGACATTAAATAAAGTAAAAAAATGGAGTAAAAATTAAAAAATTGTTATTTGCGTTCAAATTCACTCAATAGTCGGGTATAATTTTATATCAAGTCTAGATATCGCCGGGATAATAAATTCATAGCTTTTTCACATCATTTAGGAGTTCAATCAAATGAGAGTATTTTGTGAATCTCTACCTTTGTCTTTAATCTTCTAATGGAATCCGTTAATTGTCGATTCACACATTAAAATTTTGAAATTTTTAAAATACTCCTCGCTGATCGATCTCCTAAAATAATGTGTAAAGTACATTGCGTTGATTATTTCGGAGTTATCTCAACTTTCAGGTGCTTTTTTGCACTCTCTGAATCTGACTACCGGTGGTATAATGGTTATACCCCGTTACCTGCCCAAGGTTTATACTGGAGCCCAGGCCCAGACCTAGGCTCAGGCCCAAGCTCGTGATATTTTTATAAGCCGAGTACCAGTCTTGAAATATTTTGAGCCTAGGCTCACGAGGCTCAAGCCCGTGGTTTTCGGGCCTGTGCTCATCACTACTTATAACTAAACCAAATTCAAAATTTTCAAAAATCCCATGTAACTTGATATATTTTATTTATTTTTATTCTAGGCTTTTGCCATGTGCATACTTGGTATGAAAACTTGTGAACTAACATCTAATTAATAATCTTATATTGTCAAACCGAAAGCCAGTTGATTAAACTCTGACTTAAAATTATTTTATGAGTTTTCTGAAACCTTAACTCAAACAAAAATTACGTTTAGTTTAATGACATAATATTTTGTTCAACAGATGGACTCTATATCGTGACGTAATTGATGGGCAAAAACTATTTTAAAACCTTATGCATATGTGCCTTATGCACTGTTTTCGCTTATGGTTGTCATTAACAGGTGATTAAATATTTGTATGCACAGGGTACAATATTTTGTATTATAATCGTACTAATTTTGTACAGCTCATTTTAGTGACGGATTCTAGTTTTGAAAATATCAATGTTTTGGAAAATAATTGCTTTCAATACTATATTAAAAACAAGTTTATTTCAATGATTTTAATTAAATAATGTCTTTAATTAATTATATTAACTAATTATATCATAAGAAAGCAATATTTCATTTCTAATAATAAGAAACGAAAATTATCTGTTAATAGAAATTATGTTCAATTCCTTTCATTTTCCCAATCTATGGATTTGGTATTTTATATCCCTAGTGCTGTAGACATTATAATTCTGCCATTTACACAAACGTGCAGAAATACTATTGCAAGACAACTTTAGGCGACAGGTTTGTGCATATTTACCTGAATATAAATGCCGACGCAATGAAAGCTTTACATCAACCCTTTTAACTAATATAAAAATTTAGATAGTTTTTTATAGAAATTACGTCACGATATTGAGTCTATCTGTTGAGCGAAATATTGTCATTAAACTAAACGTAATCTTTTTTGAGTTAAGATTTCAGAAAACTCATTAAATCATTTTAAGTCTGTGTTTGATCAGTGACTTTCGGTTTGACATTGTCAAATTGACAATATTTTGTGAATTCCTCTAATCTTACAATATTTATTGTTTTCGCATATATCATGTCACTATTTTGGTAAAATTCCCCTCTTGTCGTCAAACACTTTCGCCATCTCTAGATGTAAACTTTGTTATCTAGAACTTCAACATCACGAAGATGACACAGGTTACATTCTGAAATTAAAATAACCAAATGTAGAAAGTATGCTATTATTGCTTAAATATCAGACAGGACTATCAATAACAACCCTCCAATAAAATTATATCGACTTTTGTTTGTATGAGTGCACAGATTAGGCTCTACTTTGACTGATGATTATTAGCCATCGTTAAGTATTTCAATAGTCAATAATCAATAGATTTGCATTACACCCCCTAATTTGTAATAATCCGGTACAACGTATTAGCCGACCTTTAGACGGGAGAAGTGTATATGAGATTCATGTGGACAGAGAATAAATACAGTTTACATTACAGGCTATATTTGCAATATATTCAGGTTTTCCTAGTTTATCGGTTAGATTCAAAGTCAAGATAAGTTTCACTATAATAGATGTTAACAAATTTCATAGGAATTAAAGTATTTGTTATCAATTCTCGTGTGTTTTTTAGAGAAATATAATATTTGAATTGTTATCAAATTCTTTGAGTTTTTTGCGCTTTAAATACAACAAATTAAGTCAATAAACTCTACTATGATTTTGTTGCATATCCTCCGTCATTGTTATCGTTCATTTCATAGACATTAATGTTAATAACTTTGAGCGAAATATATTAACCCTAAATTATTCTATACTTGTTGAGTTTAAATTATTATAATTTATAATCGCCTTACTCAAATCTCAACCTGTCATCAAATATAAATGACTCATAATCTAAATGTTCTAAATTCTTGAAACCGATAAAGTATTTCGGTTATTCATTGGAAAAATATCATGGCAATTTTTTATGTTCTACAGTTATGATAGATTAATTATTCAAAAAATTTAATACTTTTATGTATTTTTATTAGATTAAAATTGAAGGAATTTTGAAGTATTTATATTCTACTACTCTTTTATATAAATTATTCTTATAATTAGATAAAAATTGTAAATGACTTGATTTTCACAGGTTTTTCCATTGTTGAAAACTTTAAAAAATAATTCAATACTGGGGTTTTAACTTTACGTCATTCCTTCTCATGTCATTGTTAAAATTATAAATTCATATCAAATGGATGTAACTCTTCTGAAATATGTTTGAATTCACTATAAGTTATAATTTATAACCTTAAAATGGAATGTTACCTACACTACCTTTTTTTAAAAGTTAACACCTATCATATCTATCCAGATTAGCTATATGGATTAAATATATATTTTAAATATGGATTTTAGCAATTAAGATATCGATTCTAACTAATTAGCATATGCTGAATCGATTAGTGATAGTTTAAAGCACGAAAATTCAATATAATTTGAAATAGAGGGCGCTTTATAAAACAAAATAAGGAAAATAAAATATTTGATTTTGTCAATTAAGAGATCGATTCTGGCTAATTCTCATATACTGAATCGATTGGCTGTAGTTTCAAGCACGAAAAAATGATATATAAGATAGAGGGCGTTGTGTAATACATAGTAAAAAAATTATAATATTTGATTTTAACAATTGTGACATTGATTCTGACTAATTCGTACATGCAGAATCGATTAATGATATTTACAATCTCGAAAAACAAATATTATTTGAGATAACTGCCGTTATAGTAGAATTTTTCGATTTTTCTAGTATATTGCCATGTATCATAAATAATATTCTATTTACTTGTTTGATACTATCACCAATCGATTCAGCATAAGCGAATTAGTCAGAATCGATATCTCAATTGTCAAAATCAAATATTCTAGTTTCAGACTTTGTATTTTTTAAAATCCAATCCCTTTTTAGGGGGACCTTATCCCTGCACAACCGGGGATTTCAACCCAGCCAGGGATCACTGCTTGACTCAGTGGTATGACAGCGAGGATGTGTCACATTGAAAGAACACACCTGGGCCCTCCGTATTGCGAGGCTCGTGGCGATAGCTG